>OZ020492.1:3291559-3493074 GCA_963971405.1 Psococerastis gibbosa
CTCCACTCTCCGTAGGGCAGGTGGCTTCCCTTTGCTATTTCTTCATTGGCTTTGAAATTGGAGATAATCGGGAGTTCCTCCTCCCATAGACTGGTTCTCCGTATTTCGGCATTAGTTTCTAGTGGTTTTCGTCTTTTGAGGAAGCAGTTACGGGAGCGTAGACGTTCTGGTGGTCTTTCCTGCTGATACATTGGGTGCCTGGAGTCGTTTTCCTGTTTGGTCTTCTCCTTTTCTGCGGCTACTGTCCGTCTGATGTGAGGGGGCGCTATACCTACTATAGGGTAAACTTTGTAGGTTGGCGTTGGTTTCAAACAGCCAGAGATAATCCTTACTGTCTCATTCAGGGCAACGTCCACATGTCTAGTGTGCGTGGAGGCTTCCCACGCTGGTGCACAGTATTCTGCTGCCGAAAAACATAGTGCCAGTGCTGAGGTTCTCAGAAGTTCAGGTTGTGCTCCCAGTCGATCCAGTCAGCTTCCGTAAAATGTTGTTTCTGGCGCTGATTTTGCCTTTAAGCTCCCTACAGTGTGTTCTGAAGGTTAAAGTTCTGTCGAGATTAACACCTAGGTACTTCGGATACTGTTCATGCTCGAGGGGTATGCCTTCCCAGGTGATGTTGAGTTTCCTGTCTGCTTCCCTATTTTTGAGGTGGAATACGCAAACTTGCGTTTTCTGGGGATTCGCTCGGAGAAAATTCTCTTCGTAGTATAATGACAGGGCTTCCAAAGCTTCGGTTAACTTCGTTTCTACTTCTTCGAAAGTTTTGCCTTGAGCAGCGATGGCGGTGTCGTCGGCATAGATGAAACTTCTAGTATCACGGGTTTTCGGTTGGTCGTTGGTGTATATGTTATACAGTAACGGTGACAAGACGCTCCCCTGTGGCAGACCATTTCTCTGGGTTCTCCATCTGCTTTTTTTTCCTTCTAGGTTCACGTAGAATCTTCTATTTTGTAGGATCGATTGAATAGTCTTTGTGAAGGCAACATCTTTTGTCATAGAGTAGACCTTGGAGATTAGTTTACGGTGGTTAACTGTGTCATAGGCAGCCGAGAGGTCTACGAAAACAACTCCTGTCAGCAAGTTCTTCTCATATCCATTTTCAATATGCTGCGTCAGGTTTAAAACTTGGTTGTTACAAGATTTTCCTGGTCTGAAGCCTGCTTGTTCAGGTATTAACTTATTGTCTACGATAGCGCCTACTCTTGTTAGGATCAAACGCTCGAATGCCTTAAAGAGGTGACACAGCAGTGAGATCGGACGGAAATTCTTTGCTTCTGTTGGTTCTTTCCCTGGTTTCAGCAGTGCTGACACACTTGCTTTTCTCCATAAAGGTGATATGTTGCAGGAATTGACACATTCGTTCATTATTGTTACAATCCATGTGAGGGCTTTGGTACCAAAGTGCTTAATCTGTTCCGTACGAATCCCATCAGGACCGGCTGCTTTATTTTCTTTCATTCCTCTTATGACTTCCACAAGTTCTTCTGTGCTGAAAGGGGTGGATAGCGCACTTTCCGTTACGGCTTGTTTGGGCATAGTAAACCTTTCTTTCTTCACCTTCGTTTTGGGTTTCCCGTTCAAAAGTAGCGTGTGTGCTATCTGGTTTGGAGTGACTTTGCTATAATCAGGCTTAGGTTGAGTGGGATCGTTACTCAGGTTTTTTATCAGCTTCCAGGCCCGCCTGCTGTTTTGTTTCATGTCCAAGTCATTGATTAGTTTTGACCACTTTTCCTTCCTTCCTTCGCTTACACAATGCATTAGTTCTTCACCCATTTCAATTGTTTCCTTGGCGAAAGGGTCATTGTCGAATTGTTCTTGGTAGGCTCTCAGGAGAGCACTTGTACCAGAATTCAGACCTGGGAGGTATTGTGTACGGCAGCCTCTTGGGATATGTTTCCTAGCAATCCTTTGTACAATTTCGACCAGTTTTGGATAGTTCCTGATAGAGGGCTCCAGGTTGCCCAAGCTTTCCTCCAGCTCCTCCGTAAAAGATAACCAACGCACTTTTTTGAAATTGAATCTTCTCTTGAAAGGAACTGTTTCCGTTTGTAGGATACTAGATACGATACAAGTGATGGGATTATGTTGTGTTCTGGGTAGGCTCGCTTCTATCATTTTGACTGTGTTTTTGGCGATCCGATCACTCACAAAAATATTATCAGGATTATACCCTTTTCGCCATCTTCCGCTGTAAGAAGATGGCCGCTGTTTAGGGTCATGAATAAGAGTGAGGTTTTGGTTTTCTGCCCAGTTTTCCAGTAGTTCCCCACTGGTATCCGTGTAGCTGTAACCCCAATTTATACTGTGGCAATTGAAATCACCTATCACCACTTTGGATTTCCGGTTCGTAAAGTTGTCAGGTGGATCGACATTAAAGTCCACTCCTGGCGGTTTATAAACGGATGTTATTGTGCACGATGATAATTCCACTGTCAGGATTTCTACGTTATTGGTATCAGTGAGGTGCGTTGAGATGAATGAGATATCGGGCTTGCTGAAAATTGCACTGCCATATTGTGCGTGTGGTCGCTCGAGGATCAGGTTCATACCTTCAATGACAGGTCTCTTGTCTTTCGGTCCTCTGTGTGTTTCTTGTATAACGAGTATGTCACACTGGCGCTGTTTGCAGAGGTTTGACAGTAAAATTTCCTTATCACTACTAAGTCCTTCAATGTTGATTGAAGTCGTTATGAATGGCACACAATATTCACACTCATAACCAATATAATAATTTTGTTCTGATGTCTTAAGACGTCAATGTTACGGCAGAAGTGCTGGACGCATAGCCTTGACATACGGTTACTTCGGTAGAAATTACTCTAATTCTGCAGCCTCCTCATTGGACCGAATTTCAGCCCCTCTGATTGGGTGTCAATTCATTGATGTATTGTCAGAAATTTATTTATTTTCTCTTAAATGTAGTTGTCAATTTTCTGGTAAATACACAATTATTATTATTATTATTATTATATAACATGATATATCCATAATGTGATTTCAGATGTGTCAATGTGTGTCTTCTGCTATGTTGTTGTTTACTTGTTTAGTAGCATAGTGTTTTGCAATATAACAACTACTAGGCAATATTAGAAGCTCAGGTGTCGCTCAATTTGAGGGACTTAAAAATACATCAGGTGTGTAGGCCTAATGCAACCTAAGGAACTAAGTCCATCAACCCGGTTTACTGTGCTTTAGTTTCTGTAAAGGTGCAATTGAGCTACCCCTAAGAAAATAACAAAATTTGCTAGTATTAAGTGACACTTATTTATTTTTAATGAAAAAAACATAGTCAAATGCGTCTGGGCGATTTCAGGAGTGCTTTGATCAAATACCTGTGGTGTAACATATTAAGCTGGGATTCCAAAAGAGTAAATCGACAACTGACGCTGTCATCAAAGCACTCGAGCACATATTGAGCAACAAAGTCAAAAAGCTCATCACAATAGGCGCTTATCTAGATCTCACAGCCGCATTCGACTGCGTACAACATAAACTACACTGGATCGCAAGCTTCCTATATGACAGAAAACAATACGTAGACATCCAAGAGGAAAATCCAGAAATGGAAAATCAGACAGAATATTACCAATCAGAAGTAGCTACAAACAACATTGGCGAAGGGCAAGGCTCCGTTATGGGACCACTTTGCTATCTACTCTATGTCAACTCACTACTTGAAAGTAATGAAAACGAAAGGCTGATGTTCGCGGACGATACTACGCTGATCATAACTGGTCCTTCGATAGGAGAAACTGCGAGAAAGTGCACTAAAAAGCTGGATGGCATAAGACTCGAATTAGCCACACATGGGCTCTTGTTAAACGAAACAAAAACGCAACTTACAGTGTTCTCTAACTACCAACCAAATGCAGCTCCAATTTGCCAATACTTCGAAATGTTATTTGGCAATCCTTCTCTAAGCACCGCACGCGAAAATTATTATTAGCATTGATTGAGTACGTTGAATCATCACCATGCTTCAATTTTCGGTGCTTCAAAAGTCCGCATCTGTTTTTATACAACTTATTGGCGCATGTTCCTTTATCATGTTGCCCTAACAATCTAATTGCATAGTTATATTTATAACTTATATTAGTTGAATCCATTCTCAAAATACAAATAATATTGAAATAACCAGATTTCACGCCATTTAACTAACTCCAATGTGAAAGACTGAAAGTCGGAAACGCCAGTCGCCAAGACGCCAACCGAACGGACCAACATTTACAAATTTAAAATTATTGAACATATCTTGTTATGAATTGACACCCAATCGGTGGGTCTGAAATTCGAACCAATGAGGAGGCTGCAGAATTAGAGTAATTTTTTACTGAAGTAGCCGTATGTATAGCCTTGTAGTTCCTCCTGCAGCACCAAAATTTGAAACCATACACTCTACAATCTACATGTCATGTTCCAATAGATAACCCACATTTCAGGAATGACAATAACTATATTTTATAAATATATAAATAATGTATTGCTCTTTCGTAGGCTTCGCATGGACCAGATGTCACGTCGACAACCTACGCGACTTTTCACTAGGTATGCTGCAGCTAAAGACCAGCCCCGCCTCACTCCATTGATGACGACGATGATGATGGAGGAAATGGTGAAGTTAGAACCAAAAGGAAGTTGAAGTCCAACCCGAAGTTAGTAGGTTCTTCTTTTCAGATTGCGGTCCCTAACACCGATTTAAACGGTTTTGAATAGACTTTTTTAAATGATCAAAATATGCACAAACATTCGAGTGACGGTCACGCTCGATGCATTATTTGGATTTTTTATGTGACCTCACTGAGAGTCTAATTGAGTACGCCTGTAAGGTTTCTCTCCTCAGGCAGAGTCTTTCCGAACTACCTATATTCAAATTTTGTGCTTCTCCAGGCTCAGACTGCAAAAAAATGAATATTCAACAGTGGGCCTATTATGGCGATTAATTTTAATTTTAACCTGGGATTTTTTAATGGAAAGTGCTATTCAAAATAGTATTGTTTACATTTAAAATTTTAAATAACGTGGTACTAATCGGGATAGCTCCACTTATAAACCTGCTTTAGCTGCTGGGCCGTCCCAAAAAGTAAAAATGAATTTTTAGAAGTTATAAAAATTTTTGATCAAATATGTACGGTAATCAGTTTCTACTCATTCATCAAATTGTTCCAATCAATTAAACTAACACTCGTTAAATTGTTTGTATGCGATCAACCTTTTATAAATAAATAATAATAAAAATTGCTTTCTTAACCAATTTAAATTCATTGATTTTTACCTTTGTATAATATGTCATTCAGGTCACATTAACGATGCTTTTCAATCTTGAATATCTTCTAGATATTTTAGCGAGTGAGTGTCGGGCATCCTCCAATATTTTGTCACATGATTCTTGTTCAATTCCTCTTAGGTTTTCCTTTTTCTAGGGGTTGGCTCTACATCCGATGGGTTTGAATTGGGCCAACCCCCAAAGTTATAGGAGGGTTCATGTGACTCCTCCTCCGGCAGAAAGAGTCCCGGAGGCCGAGGGATGTTGCCATTCGTATTGGCATCCTACTGTCGTGGAAGGCTTCATCTTCACTTGGAGTTGCCTATGATCAAAACTCATTTTTAACTGAAAACAAAAAGTGAGTAAGAGTCTATTAATGAACATATCAATTAATGTATCGTGCCATCTGCTTGGATGATATGAAGCACTTTGCAGTCCCGTTTAATTTTTATATCGATATAGGTACTTTCAGAGTTCTATGTAGCGAAGATGGGACATTCAAATTTCAGGTGCCACCCATTTCACAATACCAGCTTCTGCAACCCATGAATCCATATTCTTCTTCTCCTTCTGGTTCTACAGCCCTTGATGAGCTTCTCTCCTCAAGTCATCTCGGTTTTGTACAACGCTCCACCATCTACGGACTCCAAACTCGCGAAGGTCAGTTTCAAACTCATCCTTCCAACGAATCCATATTGCGCCCTTAAAAATAATAATAATAATAGTTGTTTCTGAGAAAAGGATATTTATTTTTATGTACTTTATTAACGTAGGAAAAATTACATTATTTTACTCTGTGTTGGTTTGTCGACCTGTGGGGTCTTGCTCCCATAATGGCTGAAAGTTGAAGTCGGCGTTCAGATTCTTTTTTCACGCAAAGGGCTTAATAATTTTAGTTGTATGGTCGCTGCATCCCTCCCCATTCCTTCCCACACCCACCTTACCGCACCGCTAATTAAATATACAGTCCACTCCGAACTGTACGTAAGTAAACCCGCCATCCGGCTCGAAGGACCAAAATAATTGGGTTTTTTCTCAGAAGTGTACCATATTCAAAAAAATCCTCAGGAAGTTATCAATTATTAGCCAATAGGCAATTTTATTTTGATCCGCTCAAAATAATATATGATTTCATGATTGATGCAAATACCACTCGGGTACAGGCTAATCTAACCGCGCGGAGAGAATCAGTCGCCGCTTTCAATGCTTTGAAGTTAGCTGATTCTGGGGATTTTATTCTATTCTTGTTTGGTTACCGCCATTTATATAAGTGTTGGTAATTGATTTTGACCGCCTACACGCGCCTGATAAAATCCCAATGTTTTCGGACCTTTCTGATTTTGTGACAAACCGCTTATTATACGCAGATTTAAATGTTCAATCCGTACCAACTGAGATTAAACAAAAGAAGACTCTTATTAAGACTTCCGCACCGCCGCAGATGCAGCTTTCCTTACTGGCAGCTGACTCCTCGCCCGCTCCCACCAAGTTGTCCAGCTTGCAACGCCGTCGGTGGACATCCGCTTTTTAAGTGTCCTGCTTATTATGAGATGAGTATAGCTGATAGCAAAGCTATTTTTATTAAGTTTAAACGTTGCTATAATTGTTTATGAACACATTTTAAAAGCCAGGGTTAAAGTAAGTCTCGCTGTCGGACCTGCTGTGGACGCCATGCCACAAGTCTCTGTGAGACTACTGTCGCCGCTACGATGGAGACTCCCACGCCTGTTGTGATGTCAGCCAGAGCTATAGGAACGCAGTCCGTTCTTCTCGCAACCGCGCTCGTTTCTGTTCAAGAGGATAGTAGTCATCTGCAGCCTATTCGCGCTGTTATTGTCCCTGGGTCGCAGATTTGCATCTTGTCGCCATCTTGTGCCAAGAGGCTTGGTCTTTAGGTTCATCCTACGTCAATTGAAGTATCAGGTATTTCAAATTTACCCGCTAAGGCCATAGTTAAATTCGCCCTCCTTTCTCGCTACACGAATTTTTCGTTAAAAGTTGAAGCTGTTGTTGTTTCAAGTTTGCCGTACACTATGCCTACGACCCCAGTACCAAATGAAGTTGTCCACAAGTTTGATAACTTAAAATTAGCTGATCCGTTCTATTACAAGCCTGCGCCTGTTGAAGCACTTTTAAGTGCCGCTGTTTATACAGATATTTTAAAAGCGGGACATGCCATGGTAGGCGGTGATCCATCAGCCATTGATTCGTCTTTTGGATGGCTAATTTTAGGCCGGTTAGGTAGAGTCAATTCAACTGAACAACTACCGTCCATTTCGCTATTTACCACTTGTAAACCGGTTGATTTTCTGCTACGCCGCTTCTGGGAAGCAGAGGAAATAGACACCACCACCATCGCTAATCCACATGATGTGTATTGCGAGAACCATTTTGTCCGCACGCACTCCCGTACCGAAACGGGAAGGTACGTAGTAGGCCTACCGTTTCGTTCAGATGAACCACCCCATGGTTTTAACCACTCTAAAGCACTCGCAAGTTTCTACAACTTTGAGAAACGCCTTTAAAGGTCGGGAGATGGTTTATTCATCCGCCTTGGATGACACCGGAGTATTAATGATCGCTTATTTCCCGGACCAAAGCTACAGCAAGATTTGGCTTTTGTTCTGTCTGGGTTTCGACTTTCGCGCATAGCAATATCTTCCGATATACGCAAAATGTACTTACAGATCTTAGTCAAGGAACCTGACTGCTTGTCACAACGTATAGTCTGGCGTCCCAATGACCAATCCCCGCTTGAGGACTACGTTCTTAGAGGAGGGACCTTTGGGGTCAACTGTTCGCCTTTTCTCGCACTGCGCGTGATTAAACAGCTTGTCCAAGATGAAGGTTCCGGGTTTCCGCTAGCAGCTCATGCCCTACAGTTTGGAACATACATGGACAATATTACGGGCGGCGCTGCCACTCAGGACAAAGCCCGTGACTATTGCCAGCTTCTGTTGCAACTTCTACAACGTGCTGGATTCTATCCGCGCAAATGGGCCTGCTCCCATCCTTCCGTATTAAAGGACTTCCCTCAGGAAGACGAGACACACCGCTGGAACTTGGTGAAGATGCATCTTACAATTTACTAGGTCTAGCTTGGGAACCCGCAACTGATACCTTCAAGTACATATTGAAAAACCGTAATTTTGAGACAAACACTAAACGAAGTGTTCTCTCGTTCATGCTCGTTTATTGCTTTCCAATTTATACGTAGTATAAGGAAAGCTTTGTGATGGTCGAAATTTTCGATTCCGAGATTTCAACGGATTTACACGTTTTCAGGTCCCAGGAACCCAAAAAAGTGGTTTTTACGAAATGTCTGTCTGTCTGTCTGTATGTCTGTCTGTCTGTTCATCGATTTCCGGGCAAACTACTCGGTCGATTTTGATGAAATTCGGCATGTAGGTTCACAAAAATCATACCTCGAGACAATTTTTTTTATTTGGGGCTAACTCAATTTGGGGGGGGGGGGGGTTTCATTCTCAAAAAACTCCAAAAAAACGTCAAAAAAATTATTTCTCAAAAACGGCTCCAACGATTTCTTTTAAATTCACATATATTCTAGTCGTTCTTAATGTTGATAAAATGCGGGAGTCGCTTACCCCTTGATAGTTTGCTTCTGGGGGTAAAAAAATAAAAACAACTTAATTTTAATGAAAAATGACTAAAAAATAATATTTCTGCGAAACTTTTCTATCGATGATTTCTACCTTCAGGCATGTTTTAGGTGTTAAGTTGAGTAACGGAACCGGACAGTTGGCTTTCCCAAAAACCTATTTGCTTTTGCGCAAAAAATTTTTTTTGAAAAAAATGATAGAAACTTCACGCTGAAATGCATTGTCTGCCCTGCCATTATTACTGTGTTGTAATGTGTTTTAAATATATTGAGGTTACCTCACCTCCAGTGACGTCAGGTGGACACCCCCCATAGATCGATCATTCATTCCTGTGTGAAGTGTGTTCGACTTAAGGCTGTTACTGTACAGCCCATAATGGCTCCGTTGCCAGCAAACCGTGTTCGCCCGGCTCTCGTAGATTGTCCAAGAGCTTTTACGGTAGTGGCCGGTCCGTTGCGTTACAAAGAAGGCCATCATCGCAATTCTCCTATTTCCAAGGTCTACCTATGTGTGTTTGTCTGCTATGCTACATAAGGGGTACACTTTGAGCTCGTAACCGCGCTAAGCATTACTGCTTTCTTAGCTTGTTTTGATCGATTATGTAGTAGGAGAGGTTGTCCGTCTGAGGTCTGGAGTGACCAGGGCCGAAACTTCATAGGGGCAGCCAATGCTACAAAAGAAGTTGTTTCTTTCTTGAATGAGCACCATGATGAGATTTTTTCTTCACTCGCTAGTAGACAAATCTGTTATAAAACCATCCCCGCCTTCAGTCTTACGTTTGCCGGTTTGTGGGAGGTGGTAGTCAAACAATCAAAAGTAATATTGACGAGATTAGTCGGTGACGCGGCAGTTAATTTTGAAGAGTATGCCACCCTTTTCTACCGCATTGAGAGCATATTAAACAGCCGCCCATTAATTACTACTGAAGATCTTAATGACGAGGTCGGTTATCTTTCGGCGTGTTACTTTTGACTGGGTGCTGCTGCTGTCAGTCCCCCCGAGACTATTTATGATGAAAAGATGAGCTTAACTTGCCGATGGGCACGTGTGAGACAAATGACTCAGGCGTTTTGGAAATCATTTTCTAATCGTTATTTGCAAAGCCTAATGCCTCTGACTAAATGGACACGTTCCCACGGGGAAATCAGCTTGTGTTAATTACTGGAATCAATAATAGTCCTCTAGCTTGGCCTATGAGGCGTGTTGTGGATTTACATCCTGGACCTGATAAAGTCACCCGGGTTGTGACTATAAAAACCCAGAACGGGTTAATTAAAAGGGCTGTCAATCGCTTAGTAGTACTGCCAGCCAATGATATCTTTGCTAACTAAGCTATAGATTGTCCGCTCCTCTTCTGGAAGAAGCAAGGGGTGCTGACAATCCAGCGGTTAAGACGACGCCCCAGTTAGGCGTAGATCGTGGGTGCGAATCCCGCCAAGCCCAGTTTTTTCCATATCCTCTAATTTTGGTTAGAACTAGGAGTTTACCTCTTCAGTCAAAGTTAATTTAATGGCAGTGTTATGTATACCATATAATGCTACAATGTATTGCTGACAGTTTGTTTATTTTTATTTTTATTGTTTTCAATTTGGGGTATTTGTATTTTCTTAAATCCTCTGATTTAGGTTGGTGGTATGGTATGTTTCTGAGAAAAAGATATTTCTTTTTAAGTACTTTATTAAAAAATTATATTATTTCGCTTTTGTGTTGGTGCGTTGACCTGTTGGGTCTTGCTCCCGTAATGGCTGAAAGTAGAAGTCAGCATTCCGATTTTTTTTCACGCAAAGGGTTTAATAATTTTAGTTGTGTGGTCGCTGCATCCCTCCCCATTCCTTCCCACACCCACCCTACCGCACCGCTAGTTAAATATACAGTCAACTCCGAACCGTACGTCAGGACATGTAGCGTAGTGGTACGGACTTGGACTTTCACCCAAAAGGTTGTTGGTTCGAGTCCCACACTGAATACATTTTCTGGCCATGTTTCGGAGGGCATGTAAAGCAGGCGGTCCCGGGCCTTCCTAGTTGAGTGTAAGAGAGGGCTTTATATCCCTAACTCCACTAGGTTGGCTTAGTAATAGAAACAATAAAAAGTCCTTTATTTATTTTTATTTAGTAAACCCGCCAACAATAGTAGTGCGTGTATTTATCAAAAAACAAACAAAAAACATTACAATTTTTACTAAAAACACTGCCAAAAAGGCGCGTTGGGATCACTACAAAAAGCGCCTAGTTCAAAGCCTTTTCTTCCCTTATTCGATTATTTGGATATAGTTTCTTCCGACATAACCGCAGACCAAACAAATCACCTACAGCCTCTACAAAATAATTGTGTCAGATTTCAAATCAAAGCAGAAAAGTGCGAAAAGTTTGATTTGCGCGCGTTCACTGGCTGTTTCCACTTCCACGAGCACTGATTTGGCGCTGCTACTGCTGCGCAACTTCGCTTGGTAGTTCTATGAGGTGTGTCGACCATTCCTAATGTGCCTACAGTAATGTTTTAAAACGAAACGTAGAAATGGCAAACGACAGGAAAAGTTACGTTGTTGGAGTGGCGTGTACAGAGGTAATGCGTCATTTTTAATCACGCAGGTTTAGGGTTTCACTCAGTTCTATTGGGGCACTAACAAATTTTTCCGTAAAAATTATATTTTGGTTGGAAACTTTACCGAAACTTATGTTATAATGCACCATTTAATGCCTATGTGGCCTATTAGCAGTCATATGTCACTTAAAAAAAAATGTTGGAGGCTGTTGACCTTATAATTTTGGTAATAATGTGCTTTATAAAGGGGCACCACTGCAGTGGTGAAACTACATATCAGCGAGACTGTGGGGTGCAAAGTCTCGCCTTACTTCAGGGCCACCAACCAAAAAATGTTTAAAAAGAGCGAAACTCTATGTAGATTTCAATACTAGTAATTTTACAGTTATAATTTCTAGTTTGTATATAGCCCCTCTGCATACGATACGTACCTGTCCCTAGCTGTTTCTGACTTCAGCCCAAGGCCCAAAAGGGCCCAAGCTCTAAGAAATTTAATTCGAGTGGCTCATTTTCATTTTTCAATCCTTGGACAGGGCCCCATGTTTATAGTTTCGCCACTGGTAGCCAGACGTTCGGGGTTTCGGAATTTTCAGTTCAGCCCGGGGCCTGGTCCGAGATTTCTCTTTTTTACGGGATTTTAATACCTCTAGCAAAACATACAGGTAAACAATATGAAACAACGTGACATTGAGATTAATTGGCATTACGGTGTATAGCCTATTTATAGTTAGCCTATCAGCTAAATAATATTATTTTATTGCTTTTCTTTGTTTCTTATCGGGGCTTGCATACCTACGCACCGATAAGCGACTTCTTGTATTTCGTCTTTAACACTTGTACAGTAGGCACCTATAATGTGTAATTGGCTACTCAAATATAGTAGTGAAGACGGGACTGGGCTTTATGTTAAATGAAATAATTACATTTATCATTCATCTTAGAATAACTTACTATACTAGCCGAGTCATTTTTATTTCAATTTCTCCTTTAAAAATTAGTTAAATTTTGTAAATTGTTGTTCTGTTATATCACCTATCGTCAAATAGAGCACAAATATGATTTTGTCGCGGTTGACACGCTGGGGAAACCAACACTTGGGCAAATGGGTATTAGTGCAAAACCACAAAGTCTACTTCAGAAGATTTCTCCATATGAGCCCTCACTGTTGCTAACTTTAAAATAAATAAATAATCATTTATTTGTAAACTGGCCTAGAAGTCCAATAAAATGCATATCCTCTACAGAAATAGAGTACAATTTAAAGTCCTCTATGGTGCAATTTTGTTTAACTAAATTAAGTAAAATATACAGTAGACAGTAATCATCACAAAACACCCTGCAGCCAATAGAGTTTTAGACAATTACAATTAAATTATACAAAGAAAACAAAAAAATATAATGAAATGAAAATTAATCTGCAGGGAATCTGTCTGACTAACTAATCATTTATTTAACTATCTCTCTAGCCGGCCGCCATACCAAGTTGAATCCAGCGGACCAGAGCAGGTTCAAAGCTGCAGATAACTTGGTCGTGCGCACAGTTTCGGTAGGGAACCATGGTACGACTTGTCCTGGTCACCTCCGAACTAATCGTGTGACTTCACTGTGTTTCCCAAGTTGTTCGGAATCCACTACAATCAGGAGGTCCACTGTCCTATGGGCTGGCATAGGACAGTCAAGTCGGAGTCGCTCTATGGGCCCAAATATGAGCCCTAAGTCGTTATTAACCCGACGAACACTAATACTACTACTAACTATCTCTCTGCTCTCTCTACGCAATAGCGGAAATAGCTGGTAATTGTGGTCAATTCTGTTTTAATAAGGACTTTTTGTTGTTTCTATTACTAAGCCAACCTAGCGGAGTTAGGGCTATAAAGCCCTCTCTTACTCTCAACTAAGAAGGCCCGGGACCGCCTGTTTTACATGCTCTCCGAAGCATGGCCAGAAAATGTAGCCAGTGTGGAACTAGAACCAACAACTTTTCGGGTGAAAGTCAGAGTCTATACCATTACCCTACATGTCTTGATTTTCGTCGTTTTGAACGTTTTGAACCCACCTCTCATGTAACCTATTCTAGTTTCGGATTGTTTTGATAATGTTGTGCGAAAACCAGCACATTTTGGGGCACATTTTCCCCAAAATAAGTGAGCCCCGTCTGAAATAGACCCTGTAGGCCTATTATGGTTTCGAAACCTACCTACTAGCCCCAATAACGGACTTCCCAACGTGTCGCCCCCGTCGAAATCGTCTATGTGCACGAAGCCTAGATTTTTCACACTATGAAATTTTAACACGAGACATTTTGTTTGCAGTTTCTAATAAGTAACCTAACAATGAACTATATTTCCTTGCTCAATCAAGCCGTGGTCACAGCTTTAGCCGATTGTGGACTAAATAACAGCGACATCCAAGCTGCTTGCGTGCGGTCGATCTGCGATGAAAGCAGCTGCTCTGAAAGCGCTCTGGCGTTAATTGGTATAACCGGTATCCCAGTTTGCACTGTCCAAAACACTATTTCAAATGGCCCAACGGCTCTTGCGTTGGCACATTGCCAAATTAAAACTGGGGCAGACTGTGTCCTAGCCGTGGGATTAGAGATTATGATTGCAGAACCAACCAGTCACCCAGAACGGGTGAACAGCCCACTCTGGGATGGTATGGCGGCTGTTGTAATTTGCAGCAAGGATTTCGTCCTGAGGAACGGACTGACAGAACAAGCAGTTGAAATACTTGGAATGGAAGTAGCTGCTGACAGACTGTCAACTCTTCAATTAACTAAACTGGCTGCTGACAGCCTATATAGAAGGACTGGGATTCGTCCCAACGAAGTTCAAGTGGTTGAAATCCACGATTGCCCCGATTTCCAATTCATACGCCTAACGCAAGCCCTTGGTCTGAGCTATCATGGAGTTTATCATGTCGCCAATACCAGGTATAATTTGTAAAGATTGTTTGACTCTCATTTAATGCGATTTGCTCGTATGAGTACCTAACCGCCAATTGATATAGCTGATAAGAGATGATTGAGAACAGGCACTGTAGTTCAATCGGAAGAGCAACCGTCGCTATAATGGGAGGATCGTATCCTGCTAGTTCTTGTTACGGTATCATTATCACTGTCGACTCCAACAATGCCTAGCATTTACTCGCATTCTCTTTTAGTTACTTCAGCGTTACAATGCAATACTATAGTGGGCAAGTCTCACGATTTGGTGTAGTGGTTAGCTTACCGCCCCGACTAGGTTCGAATCTCGTTTTCGTCAATTTTGCCAAGTATTGATTTCTTTAATTCTCGTGCTTCTGAATGCTATCTACAATGTTCAATAGGTCCTATTTAAGATAGCAGTTAGAATCCCGGGATTTGGTAACCCGAGACCCCGGATCACTCCATACTCCAGGAAATCCCGGAATTTTTAGAGTGAATCCCGATATTTCATAATTGGATTATATAGTAGAATAAAACTATTTTTTATTTTACTGTTACAATTTTTTTTAAATTTAATCAATAGCTTTTTCTCACCAGTTGCAAGCATTGCACACAAGAGCAGTTTCCACCAGTAATTAGATTAACTCATATTTTTTTGAAATAAGGCTTGAAAGAAGAGTACAGTAGGTTATGAAAAACAGAGAATATCTCTTTGTCCAGTGCGCTGCTGAAAACATTTTATCATGATATGTTATCTCACTTAGGTGGCTATTCCACCGGTGATTTTACTTCATTTGTGATTTGAGATTTTTTGTTTGTTATGTTTTAAGAGGACTATTA
The DNA here is from genome assembly GCA_963971405.1 of Psococerastis gibbosa. NCBI lineage: Eukaryota > Metazoa > Arthropoda > Insecta > Psocodea > Psocidae > Psococerastis > Psococerastis gibbosa. Next base: position 3,306,753 of record OZ020492.1, read on the forward strand.
TGCAGATACTGAACTTATCTATTATAAATTAAGTTATAATATGGTAGAGATTTATTAATGATGTCTGCTATCATATCATAACTTAATTTATAATAGATAAGTTGAGTATCTACATAATAGTCTCCTTAAAATAAAACAAATAAAAATTCTCAAATCACAAATGAAGTAAAATCGCCTGTGGAATTGCCGCCTTAGAACAAAATACACCAAAACATCACTAACAGCAAACCCAAGCTTGCAGTCGTCCTTAAAATACTTATAAAATAACTTAGACACATGATGCCTTACTTTTCTTGCGGGTTCATTGTAAGAGTAAATTGTAATTGACGTGGTTACCAGTAGTATTTTTTTATCAGTAGGCCTACCTACTAAGAAATTTCCTATTAGACCCAATCCTGGGATCTCGTGGTGCTCATTAAATCCCGAAATCCCAGGATTGAGGAAAGATTCGGCATTGCGACCTCTGGCTATACCTCCAATTGTTGTCCTATGCTAGCTGACATATACAATGTTGAAGCCTCGATCAGTTTGCCTATTGTCACTTACTGCTGATATCAGTTGACGCTATTTATTTATTTAATGACTTGTCTGCTTCAGTGGCGGTCTGTTGTCCACTGGCTCTGGTGCGGCTCAATGCACCGAGATATGCCTGCAGCTGCGTGGATTGGTTGGCCAACGACAAGTACCTTACGCCACTATAGGGCTCCAGCACCTTCTTGGTATCGGTGGAGAAGTTGTAGTCGCCCTTTACCGCAAGGGCTTTAGGTAAGCGTTATTCTAGTCGTTTGCCTATTTATGCGTTATTATACGTACTTATGTCCGTAGCTGCTCAGTCATGTAACGCCGTGCCTCCCAGTAGATTCTTGCATGCTTTATGTTCAAAGGATTTTTATTCAGTGCTGATAATATACATCGACTGTTCTTGTGCGGGCTTGTGGTCCAGCGGTTAAGACGACGCCCCGGTTAGGCGTAGATCGTGGGTTTGAAGTTTTTTTAGTTTTTTTATAACCTCTAATTTCGGTTCTTCAACCGAAGTCAATTAAATGGCTGTACATAGGTAATGCGAATTTAAAATGACAGTTCGAAGAATGTTGTCCACGTACGGTCTGCAGTTTGGCGTACCGGTAAATGAAACACTCTTACTCTGAGTAAAGAATAACTTAATGTCATTCTATGTAAGCTATTACGTATGTCACGAAAAAACTTCGAAATTTTCAATTTATGTGTGAGTAATAAGTAAATTCCTTGATTGGTTTAGGTGCGAAGGAGTTGAGGAATCGATTGAGAAGCCCCTGGCAACGGGCTTCTATTCAGGAATCCTGGACATGAAAAGGAGCCTTCTTACTGGAGAATCAAGCTCTCCGGCCTTCACCGATGAAGACCATTCCCTCCAGTCTGTGACTGCAACAGTGGCGGTACCACCCACACACGATTGAGACTGGGCCAGAGACTGAGACAGAGGCCCTACTTTCGTACATACATAGTCCAAGGTGCCCCCAATTCATTTTAAACCAAATTATGTTCATTTTTTAATTTGAAATAAAATTATGTAATTGTATCATATTGCTGCAGTATTATCATGTATTGGTCTGTCCAGTATAGAATATGCAATCTATATATCGATCTATCCAGACTGTGACCTCTACTTGCAAATTGGCCAATCTCCATTTTCGGCGAAAATGAGTTTTGGACACCATTGGATTCTTTAAGAAATTCCATGAAAAAAGTGGCCGCTATCCCGTGTAAAAACTATGTAAAAGTTCTACATTCATTTCAACACGGCATTTATCCAACACTGCGATTAGTGTGATTATACCAAAGTGGGTAATCTCCCTTTCCCCCAATGAAGTCGCTTGCATCCGCACACGCGACCAGCTAATTGCAAATGGTACTGAGCAGTGTTATGTTTTGACACTTTTTAAATTTATACGATTTTTGATATTTTATAGAAAATGGAGAATAGCCCTGAGCAGTTACCGCCAAAGAAATGTAGAAAACTAACTGCCTATCCGGAAAAGTCGACCCGGAACGCTAAAAAAAGCCTCAGATGAGTCAGATCAGTACTATTTTAATATTATTGTGGATGTTTCTGTCACACGGGTTGCTCAATGACACTGATATGAAAAATTGCTATTTATTTGGGTTTAAATTAATATTTTATTGCTACATTTCTTCCTAAATAGTCCTCAGAACATCATTAAATAGATTGTAATAAACTATACGACAGTGATATATTTAATACATAAACATAAAATGCTGTGTTTAAAACTACATGCAGTTTGTATATTAGCAATTTAAATTATTCTTAGATATAGGTAGTTGGGAAGGTGTAAATTACCCTAGTTCTTAACTCGTAGTCAGTAAAATTAGGTACAGGTATTGAGTGCTACCCTCGCACGCCGCTGGCAAGAGGAGGCACGTCAACTGTCTTCGTAATTGTGTAAAACAAATTTGGAAAAAATACACAAAATATTATTATTATTAATTAAGTATCGATAATAATACTGAAGTTAAGCAATCCTATCAGTTTTCAAAAAGTACGTGAATGCTAGGCAAAAGTCCTAACATAATATAGGTAGTTATTAATATAATAAATGGAATTCTTTTAATTATAAATTAATACATAAAACTAAAAACTAAAAATACATTTTCCTTAAAATACATAGACATAAGTACAAGTGCAAGATGACAGTTAATTTTAATGTGTCGTAAAAGATCAATATACGGTACTAATTTTATTGTGGATTTAGAAATTTAAATTGTATTTCATTGTATTAATAGTCAGATGAAAAAGAAAAAATACGCGATATGCGCTTGTAAGTTAGTGATTAAAATACGACTTCCATGGCCATTGTCTATACTTCAGTTGACTCTACTCTACTCTTGAGTTGAAACTGCGCCCGTGCCTCCAGGTATGGGTTCTTCGGGGCATAGGATACGGATCGTCCTCTTTAATTGTTCAATTTCTCCCCATAGCTCTTCCTGAGAGAAAGTTTTTTTTTTAATTCATCATTTATTCGTTAGCTCTTTAAAAGACGCAATATTATTTCGGAATTTGTGAACACAAAGACAGATTGACGTAAATCAATTTTTAAACCCCACTTTTTGGGGTCCACAGAATGACACGTAGGCTAATTTTCACCATATGAACAGTTCTTTGCACTAACGTTGATATTGAGTCATGAGTGCAAAGTAAACATACCGTAATAGATGAAGGGAACATGGTGGGACATGATAACGCGCTGAGACTATACCAGTCAGTCTATGTGCGTGGCGAGTCTCAGACACCTCTGAATTAATCGCGTGACTTTACTATGTTCCCTAAGTGGTTCAAAATTCACTATAATCAGGAGGCCCACCCTGTCAGTCAACTCTCCTTCACCCCCGAGGTAAAGCAGTCTGTCCGTAGGGTGCCTCGAGTTAATAAACAGTCTCACTCCCCCCGCCAGGCTGACAGGGTTGCTCAAAGCAGAAATGCTGAAAGCAGGCGTTAGAAAGAAAAAACAAAGCATACCTTAATAGAACAATGTCGGTGCTGCGAGTTTATCACTTCTTCTAATAGAGTAGCTGATGCATTTGTTAGCTTTTCACTCTTTTGGAGAATTTGATCAATTTCATTCTCCAGGCGTTGGCGTTCTGTGAACAGCCGACTTTGTTCTTGGGCCAGCCTGTCATACTCCGCTAACAGGCGCGGGTTTGTTCTTCCATCAGACGGCCGGATTTTTCGGGACTTTGTGCGCTTTTGAAGCGCAGCATGATATTTGAGCCAAATATACTTATGATTTTTCCATATTGTAATACGTTAGCTGTCCTAATCCCATCAATTTCATGAATTGATGTTATGCATTTCGCAATCTGCATTAGATCCCGTATATTGAACTGAAAAATTAAAATTGTGAACTCGTTAACCAGTGTCGTGATAGTAGTTTTCTTACAAAAAGTAGGCTGTGTGTTTATTTTTTTTCTCAGGCGCCATAGTTTCCGCGTTATATTTACGTTATCACATTCTAAAAATATAAAAATAACATTTGTTCCCCTTGCCCCTAAAATTATAACCCAGAAATAATAATCAGTCGAAATATTCAAAAAGGCGGCCAGTTAGGCCTATCCAAGCAAATTTTTTTCCGGGGAGGGGGGAATCTGACGTCACCGGAGGTGAGGTAACCTCAATATATTTAAAACTCCATACTATCATTCTAGTGTACGCTGCAACTAATTCGGGATGCGGGGAGGGTCCGGACCCCCTCACTGCCTTGCAGTTATTCACATGTCGTCAATTACAAATAAATCGATTTGATTTTTATAGTAAGAGTTTTGTAGGCCGTTGTAAGACGTAGCCAGTTTGAAAAATTTCCGTCAGTTGACCATATTATGGCTGTCTATAGTTATATTAACTATTTAACTGGGGTCGGAAAAAAACAAGCCTGAATGCTCGATGAATTGTGGCCAAGAATATTTGTGCATCACATGTAATAATAAACATTATAACCAATTGCTTCCTTAAATTATTGCGACCCGAATCGAAATCGACAAATTTCCATTTCAACTGGTCCTAAAATTAATATTTAATAGGCCTATACATGTTAAAAGGTTGAAAAGTTTAACTCAGTCTCTATACTGCTTCGCCATTTTTCGAATGGGAGTTGGAACCCACATCATAAAAACAGCCTCATTAATTGCACCGTAAAATGCTGTGGAGAACAAAATTTCAAGTCCATGGACACATGTTATTAGAAGTCAGTCCGTCATTCATAGTCAATCAGCGGTTAATAGCTTTTTATTTTTGGATATAAGATAGATTAGGTAATATCGACATAGCCTACATAGACATCCATAGACCTTTTCTTTATTGGTTCCCCTAGCCTATACCCATTCTCCATCAATGTCAGTTAAAGAGGGCCGTTTATGATCAAGTGACCACCCTCTATATGACGGCATGACATCCAATTTCAGTGCCCTCTTTTGCAGCTTTATATATAAAATATAATTCAAAACCCCTGATTTTCTCACAATGCGTTTTACTTTACTTTTTTTTGCCCGAGGTAGAGACTCCTACTACTATTATAGTAGTATTATTATTTATTTGTTTAAGTTAAAAATCATCATCTCCTGCGTATGCTCTTACCTCAGCCTTTCTATGACGACTAGTTTCATTAGCTTCATAAGTGTGTGTGCTGGCATCTACCATCTCCCGAGAAATAACTTCTCCTCGAGCCTGCGTGGTAGCATCAATCATATTACCACTTCTGTCATAGGCCTTCGGCTCCAGCGAGCTGTCCCTACTGTTGCCACTTTCAACTTTTTTGCCTTGTAGCTTGCATGTCTTAGGAATATTCTGCAATGAAATAAATAAGGGTCAACTTCAATATCGTATGATGCAGATAATGCATATTAGGGGTTTTCACTGTGAATTGGGTTTACCCTAAGGGAATATAGGAAACTGAGCTCTGCGGCAGAAATTAATAAAAAAACAAAACAAAAGAAAACAAGTGACTAGAGGTGGACTACCAGCAGATGTTCATAAGTTAATAGCCAAAATGCAAAGCAACTTTGGAGACGTACCCTGTCAGCCTGGCGGGTGGAGTGAGTCTGTTTGTAAACTTATGAGACACCCTAAGGGCAGACTCCTTCACGTCGGGAGAGGAGAAAGGGGAGTTGACTGACATTGTGGTTATAGTGGATTGCGAACCACTAGGGGAACTTGGTAAAGTCACACGATTATATCGGAGGTGACCAGGACTCCACACGCACGTAGACTGAATAGTATAGTCTCAGCGCGTTATCATGTCCCACCATGTTCCCCTGCCAACGCTGTGCTTACTACCACGAAGTTTGCCGCATGGATTCAACTTGGTGTCAGGGGAAAATGTTATTAATTTGAAGAATAATGTGTAAACGACAATAGGTTAGCTGGTAGAGTAGGCCTTCGGGGCTAAAGCTCGCCTAATATAAGGACGTTTTTAATTTCAATTCATTTCATTTTTAATTACTAAGATAAGGTGTCATCTTTATGCGAAGAGTCCTATTGCTCATTGGCCACTCACCCTCGGCTGTTGTGAGCTATCTCCACAGCTTCCACACTCAGCGTCCTCGTATTGAAGCATGGTTGCCATTGTAATATTCTGCAATAAAAATGTCAATTAGAATATCATTATCATTATGAAGTCGAGTGTGCAAATTACGAAGAAATCATGGCCATGTTAGAAAACCTTAATTAATATTAACGTGAAGTAAATGTAAAGTGAGATGCAGATTCTCCGTTTGGATTCCGCAATTGTCGTGTGATGTCCCAGACTCAAGTCATGCAGGATGAGTCTGCGGTACCATAGAACACTTTAATCCTAACTTAACTTAAAAGGAATGTGATACTTACTCTAAGGAACAAGACGGGGTTGACTTGTACTATACTTACTACTAGATATATTCACATCCTTAATATGCCCGCCATATCCAAGACCTCTGGATTCCTCCGGTCCCTCCGAGCCTGGTCTCATCCCCTTGCCTTCGGATCCCACTATGCAATGCTATACCAACTAGGTGCATAGCGAGTTTCGGCCTAAATATTGTAGACTAATAAACCGACTCTGGTTTCAGAAACCACGAGCCACCACTGCTGAACTTATCTATAAAACTTATTTGCCTTTGCTTCCTAATTTAGGCTAAAAATTACCCGCATGTGTAGTGTAGTGTACGGCTATATGAAGGAGGGCGCAAGTTCGTCTCTTGACTTAGTAAAAAAATTATGTAAATCCGGGCATATAGGTATAGTTCAAAATAGATAGAGTGCAAGCGACATCCTATAATTTCTTATAGGTACCTATGTTATCTTTTATGTTGGAGATGGACATATTGGCAGATGCACACCTACGAGTATGTTTGGTGTCGTACGAGAAGAAACTCTCTGGTGTAGGTTAAGTCTCTTACGGAAAAACTGGAATGTCCCCTTTTACCATGCATAAATGGTGCAGTTCTGACGGGACACCCAATGAATGAGGTCATGAGGTGGTCCTAGGTGACCCAGAAAATAAGGCACTGGCCGTCAAATTGGATCCCAGCAGCGATACTTTATCCATATCGATACCAAATTATAAAGCTATGGATAAACATATAACAAAGAGAATTATTTTGAGCCGCGCCAGCCAAGTTTTGGATCCTTTAGACCAAGTTTCCCCAGCTAAAGTTCAAGCAAAGCTCTTCATTCAAAGACTGTGGCGGGAGGACTTTAAGTGGGATGCGTAGTTGCCAGTAAAATTACAGCAAGAATGGTTGGGCTACGTTAGGGGTACCAAATTAATGAAATTATTCAGTAATTTATCCTTCCCTAGGCGCGCTTTCTACCCCAATGCCATAAAAACTACTTTTTGCCTGTTTTCAGACAGTACAGAAGCCATGTATTGTGGAACCATGTGTATGTAAGACGTTATATACATAATTTTAAGTGTTGCAAACTTTGACTGACGGATCCCAGCTCTCATTGCTGTTGACAACAGTATGTAAATACTTACACTTATTAACCGCAAGAATAAAACAAGAAGACTATTTAACACAACACAATGACTTCAAAAGCGTGTAAAACTGAAAAATATAACAGTCCTTTTGCCTAGATGACACGTTTTAAGTGAGGAAGTGCAGAATGATGTGTGTGGACTTGCCAGCTATGTTAACGGACGGAAAATACCGGTTAATACGTCTTCCTTTGGCTACTATGCGACTGTACGAGTACTCTTAAAGGAATTATAAAGGAAAACGCAGTGTTTCTTATATTTCAGGAATTTATTTCATGCAGGCGAATTTTTATTGCTTTCCAATTTATATGTAGTATAAGGAAAGCTTTGTGGTGGTCGAAATTTTCGACCGAGATTTCAACAGATTTACACGTTTTGGGGTACCAGGAACCCAAAAAAGTGGTTTTCACGAAATGTCTGTCTGTCTGTCTGTCTGTGAGTCGATTTCCGGGCAAACTAATCTGTCGATTTTGATGAAATTTGGCATGTAGGTTCACAAAAATCAAGCCTCGAGACCATTTTTAATATTTTGGGCTAGCTCAATTTGGGGGGGGTTTTATTCTCAAAAAACGTCTAAAAAAATTCTTTCTCAAAAACGGCTCCAACGACTTCTTTTAAATTCACATATATTGTAGTCGTTATTAATGTTAACAAAATTCGTGGGGTCGCTTGTCCCTTGATAGTTTGCTTCTGGGGGTAAAAAAAATAAAAATAACTCAATTTTCATAAAAAAATAATTTTTCTGCGGAACCTTTCTATTGATGATTTATACCTTCAGGTATGTTTTAGGTGTTCAATAGGATAACAAAAGCGGGCAGGTTGCGTTCCCAAAAAATATATTTGCTTCAGTGCAAAAAATTATTTTTTGAGAAATTATGGAAAATTCACGCTCCAATACATTACGTGACAAGTGATATTGTTACTATACTTACTACTGTTACAATGTATTGGTCTGTTCGTTTCAGAATATGCAATTTAGTTTTAAGGGGTTTTTAATATATATTGAGGTGAACCCCCCCCCCCCCCCCCATCGAGGAATCTGAAATTTAACCATAGGGAAATTATTTCCTATGAAATAACGCAAGTCAATATCTACTAATTTATAAATTGGAAAGCATGTTCGAGTAAACTCGGACCGGTTCTTTTTATTAGCGACAAACGTGGGCGGAAACGAGTACTTTTTTATTTATTAATTTTTAGGCGTGGGACACTTTCGAGTACTAGGCCTATATGTATTGACCAATGGGGAGTGAGACTGAAAGAGGCATATCGGGTTTCTATTTTTTATTTCATTTTAGGCTGAAGGATCCAATTGATGCTTCAGTTTGAGCATAGGCTATTTAGAAGGGAAAGGGGGTTTGCGAGGGGGGGGGGGGAGAGTCATAGGTCGTTTTTCAAAAAATCGCAATCTAAGGGAATATTACAGTTCCTATCCTAATAATTAAAATTAGTAACGTTAGGAAAGAATTTACGGGCTCACTCGTACCGATTTTGTAATTTCGTATGCATATTGATTGTATAATCTAAGAAGAAAATATATTTATTTGTTTATCTCTGCAGTCAATGTTAAATTTCAACGTATTACACTGTTGCATACTTATGTTTTTGCAGAAAATGATGTGTTGGACACTGTTTGGGATTCGTCAAATCATGTCTTTCTAGTTCCAAAGGGTTGGATTGTACTTCTGTCACCTGTGTAGAACCGCAACTGCGGAGACATCTCTATTAATCGTCATCGACCACTTATTTAGTTAGACGACTACCTAATTAAAACCTAGTATATTATAAGATAGAACTGTGGAGAAATAGCTAAGGAGCAGCCAAATCTGATACCCCAGTACCCGTTGCACTAATAAGAATTTCTCATGAAATAATTATCCCAGGGCCATAAACATAAAGTAAGTAGAAGATCCTCAAAATCAAATTTATATTTATTTTTATGGCTCTATGTTCGATTTTGTTAAATGAGAAATTTGATTTTGTACAAAAAGCGTCTTTGTGGGGTGTCCCATTGACTGTTCATAAATTAAAAATGCCGCTCACATCAATGCTTGGCAGGTTGCAGGGTGCACCGGTGTGTAACTTCTCCAAAATTTGCTAAGGATCACTAAACGCAAGAATCCTACAGAAAGAGCTTGACACATGTGTACGAATGCCAGACTTGGCAGGAGTTTGAGAAGTTGCGCTAGTAGAAGTAAGATGTAAAATTTTACTTTTTTGAATTTCAAACTTGAGGTAAGTTGAGCCCTTTGCTTACTATAGCTTCCGTCTCCAGAGGTTCCAGCATTTCTGATGGTTTCACAATAAAACCTATCAAAGATTGGTGAGTAGGGATTTGTCCCGCAGCTGTAGGGACTGCTCAAATAATTTTCGGATATAATTGTCCATAATTCTTAGCACACACTTCAAAGATGAGGTAGTCATCTAAATTTGATATATTTAAATTCTGGGTGGTTTTATCAAGTTCTGCATCTTAATTAATTATTTATTAAGATTATACAATAACATAATATTAAAAAGCATAAAACTATCTAAACATTTAAAAATAAAAATAACAGAACATACTGTAATTATTTGGATTTCAAAATGAATTGGGGGTTTTTATAGGCAAGAACAACCTGAAATAGCGCTGGTTTATAAACTTTTTGACGTTATATCTGTATCGTTGCCACATGTGAGAGGTCTTTCTTTGATTGAGAATTAATTACACAAACAAAATCTAGCTGTCACTGCTCTCAAAATACTAAAAACCCAACTATTTTAAAAAATAAAAAAATAAATAAGGACTTTTTATTGTTTTTATTACTAAGCCAACCTAGCGGAGTTAGGGCTAAAAGCCCTCTCTTACACTCAACTAGGAAAGCCCGGGACCGCCTGCTTTACATGCCCTCCGAAGCATGGCCAGAAAATGTAGCCAGTGTGGGACTCGAATCAACAACCATTCGGGTGAAAGTCAGTGTCCGTACCACTACGCTTCCTGTCCTTTTTCCATTTTAAGCAAATTTTTAAAAAAAGTTGCACCCAGGGGAGACCCCCACCCTGGGCCCTCCTTGTTGTTGTCAGTTATATTTTTCGCCTTTAAAATCTGAACGCTAAGCTACTTCTCAATATCCGTAAAATCCCACTATTTCATTCTAATTTTTCAAAACAATTCACCCGGGGGAGACCCCCTCTTTTGCAATTATATTGATCGCCAGGAAGATCTAACTTTTACTGCTCTCAAAATGTGTAAAATCCCCCTATTTCAGGCATATTTTCTCAAAGCATCTCACCCCTCCTTCGGGTCTCATGGACAAAGGACACCAAGGTCATTAATTTAAAAGCTGCTTACGTCCATGAGAACGGTTTTCCATTTTTCTACAATTTTATGAAAAGGGGGGGGGGTGCCAAATTATACACCACCCCCCCTTCGAAAACCTATCGTTAAACCACTGCTCGGGACCTCGGGAGTTTTCTGCTCCCCTATCGCTCGGGGAATCCCCGTGTTTCCTTTCGTTCGTCAAGTCTTGACAAATCCTCCTTATGACCTGCCGCCCGGAGCCTCGTAATGGCTAAGGCCGCCTCAGGCAGGGCCAATATTGCACGCTTGCTTCTTATACTTGTATAGATACATTGACTTCAGAGTGGCAAAGGCGGAAGCGTACACCATTCTTAACCCAAAACTTTAGGGCCTAAAGCATATTCGCAAATAAGTGATTTCGCTTCTCCAGTTACCAGCAATGGCTGAAGATAAACCTTTGCATCGCCTGACAATTCGAATTGGCTAAATAAATAAGAAATAATAATTTTATTTAACTCATCATAGGAATCAGTATAGACTACTTCCGCGGCTTCGAATAAGTCATTGAAATGTTATTATAATTATTTCAACACATCGTACTGATCTGGGGACCTGTAAGTTAATTTGTAAGATCTGCAATTTAATTGCCTCAAAACGGACCATTACATTTTTTGCTGTGAGGTATTTATTTACAATATTACAGAAAATTTTGAGTTTTGATAAGTAATAGCCCGGAAAAGGTAGTAATGACCTCATGTAGGTCATCGAACTGTTCATTTAAAAACAAGAGTACCCGCCTCACCCATGTTGACTGAAAATGTAAATTAAATGTATTGAATTTAGTAAGAAAATAAAATAGGGTAGGGCATTAAAAAGAATTGTAGAATGTTGAAATGTAGAATTTAAGCTACTAAATTGATTAAATTTAACAGAAAAATAAAGTAAATGTTTAACTGGCACTGAACTCTAGGCTTTGTTACGGAAATACGGAAATATAGCCTAATGAACGGTATAAGTAGGCTACTACAGGATTGGTAACAAATAGGCTATCTGCACGAAAAGGGTAAAGGCAAGTATGTAACCGGTAATCACGATGTTTGAATTTGTTTTAATTTAAATAAAAAATCATAAGCTAATCTGTCAAAAAAGTAATAAAATATGTCGTGTTGTAACTTATGAAAATATCAGTATTAAATTTTAGTATACAAAATAATCTTAAATGTTAAGACTTCCCCGTAGTGATTAGCTACTTTGTCGGTTTATTTTTTAGTTTCATTTTTATTTTTTTTATATAATTTGGAATTATACAGGCTATTAGGCTATATTAGTTCCCATAATCTCATACTGACTGAAGATTGTTCTGCGCTCTTTACGAATAACAAACTATCCTATAGCCATGCGCGCCGACTTGTGCAAAATAGTGGTAAGGCACCGTGGCACGGTAAAACCTTTATATTATATAGTATAACTTAAATATAGCCGGGAATTATTAAGAAAAACACAGTCAACGTACAATGGCTTAATTACTGTGCATTACAGTACTGTATATTGTCCAAAGTATAAGTAGTTAAGTACATGTCATTTTTCAATTTCTTTAATGACTATTTATTATATATATAAATTTAACAGTCAATAAATGTTGACACATTTCCATTAATTGATTACCTACCTGACCCCGCAGATTCCGCCCTTCCGAGAATTGTAGTTGCTGCTGATGTAGAAGGTTCCGTCACCATGGGTGTAGACTTTTCTTTGAAAAATTTTCTGATATCCATGCTTACAGACCCACTAGAACAAAAAACAAGCAAACTTGTGAATTTAAAATGTAAGTTTAAAAGGGGAAAAATAAAATATATTAACCATATAGGTATATTATTTTGGCATTTTGCCCAGTTTTCACTTCCAAATTTTAATTTCATTAATTTTTAAACCTACTTTTACGATCACGTGTCGGCCTTACTACATAAATTCGAAAGTACCATGTACGTGACAGTCATGTAAAAATATCACGAAGTACATTTATTGCAGTTCTACAATATTTTCTAATCATGATAATTCTCTATATATATTTTTTTGCCGTGACCGACCGTAACTGCAAGGTAGGTAAGTAGGCCTACACGTCTAAAATCTATACATAAGTCGGAACCTGTTTAGTTCTAGGCCAACCAAAGAAAATTCAGCTACTTACTACTAACTTAAATTCCGAAATTCACTTTGTCAATGTAGTTTATTAGGGATTAAGTAACATACGGCATTAGTAGGTACAGTACAATAGGCTAATGTATGAGTAATAAAATTAAAACAAGAAGTTAATGTAAATTGGTGCTTACCTGTTCTTGTGTGAACTAGATTTGAGAACTTTCTATCAGTTTGTGAACGTTGAAAAGTGAACACAACAATGGAAGAACATAGGGAAGAGAAGTCTTAATATCAATTAAACCAAAAGATTCAGTTTGGAGAGGAAAATAAAATAAAATATTGAACTTAACAATCATAAGCTACACTTACTGTATGTATAAGCGTAAACACATTACAATTTACAAATTTACAAACATGGCCGCGACCGCCAATTTAAAATTTCGTGCCCTGATTGGTTGTTACAGCCACTCTCTCGTCGGGGCCGCAAATTTGCGCCAATTTTGAATTTTCATTAACTTTATTCTATTTCTTGTTTTAATATTAAATTTTATTTTTATCTGAACTTAATGCTACTTTAAAAAATAAGAAAAAATTGCAACAAAAATTCCTAATATTACTTTGAAAAGTGGTAAGGCACTGCCTTACCACTTTCCAAAGTGGTAAGGCACGTGCCTTACCATTCTATATGAAGTCGGCGCGCATGCCTATAGCACTCCTGCATATCCTGCACCCTTCTCCTATGTGCTTCATATTCACAGATGCGCATCAGAAGTTGCTCAATGTGCCTGATTGATCGAGACTGAAAAAAAGTTTCATGAATAACCTTTTGCTGGTTGCTCCCGGCTTAGTACACTAAGTGTTACTAAGTCTTAGTAGGGAGAGCACTCGATTAGAACTGAGAAGATCGAGATTCGTAACTTGACACAGCAGGAAATACCATCAAATTTGGGTAGTTCTTTCAATCCTTCATGGATTTTAGGGTCAGTGATAGGGGACATTTTCCACCGTTTCAGTTTTGACCCAAGCACTTTTTGAAATTAAAATATAAAAATAATGTAAAAGTTTAAAAAAAATGAATTAGCCAATAATAATGTATTGTAGGCTATGTATTATAATGTAATAATATTAAAATGTAATAAATAATGTAGGTAGGGGCATATATGTATAATGTATTAAAATAATGTATTATAATAATGTATAATAAGACATTTTAATGTATTAATAAAAATATTAAAATGCCAAAATATCCCCGGAGAAAAACGAGTGGGGTCAAAACGTCTGGCTCATAAAAGGTTCTCACTTAAAATCAAAGTACCATCCAAAATTGTTGCTGTTCGGTTGCGATAGCAACGCCAAACATTAGTTGTGCTGTGTCAAGGGCCACTCGCCCGAAGTTTGTGAGGATAAGTCGTCGGTTCTCTATGTTAAGGCGCCCATTCCATTGACCGGCTAGGGCTATTTCCAAAAACAGTGACGTGGTAGCAGACATTCAAGATATAGGTTGCGTTTCCACCGATCTCGCATTGCAGAATGCAAATGACATTGACGGAAATTAGAATTTTTCTTTTTATAGAAATCTGTTAAAATATTTGTACTTAACATATCCCATGACGCCATTTTTTTAATTATAGTTTGTTTGTGATTTTACTGTATGATCATTGATCAATTTTAACTATGGCATACAGAGGAAAATAAACATTTCCGTCAATTCTGCAATGCGAGGTCGGTGGAAACGCCACCTAAGTCTTGAATGTCTGCTACCACGTCACCGTTTTTGGAAATAGCCCTAGCCGGTCAATGGAATGGGCACCTAAGGCGATAATCTGCACGGCGCAGTCGTCTACGCTCCTCCATCAACCGATGGATTTCTTCATACAACAGGTCGTCCTCTAAAGGCTGTTCAGGGGCAGCGAATTGTTCCAAAAGCGTTCCAAAATTGTTCCATCTCCTGCTTCGAACTGGGCATTTGACAAGAGCCAAAGTAGGTCTCGTTCAATTAGGGCAGCGTTCCGAAATAAGATCTGGCCGATTAATTCTAGCTGCAACGTGTTCTGCCTCAATAAGACATTCACATGTAAAAATGTAAATAAAATCTAGTTTAGTACCTATTTAGTAGTTTATATTATGAATTGTTTTCACTTTCCTATTTATTAGTTAGGATAAGGAAAGCTTTCTGATGGTCGAAAAGATCGATTTTGAGAATCCGACTGATGTACTCGTTTTGAGGTGCTATCGGTCTATCAGTCTGTAACTCGATTTGGGGTCAAACTACGCAATAGAACTTGATGAAATTTGGCTAAAAAGTTCACAAAAATATTGCCCTGGGCTCCTTATTTTTATAACTTTATTTTGAGGGTTTTATACCCCAAAAACCCCCGACGAAAAAAAACTCGTTCGATTTCTTTTACCTTATATAGTAGTACCTACTAATGAATGAAAAAAAAACCCTAGGTCGTATTTCCCTTGATAGTTTGGTTCAGTGCGTAAAAAAATACACTCACATCTTCTGGTTGTAGCCGCATTGGGCTGGTAACAACCATTTCTTGAGCGCTATTGGAATCAATAATGTCTGTAATAGAAAGAACGATATCTATGTATGGAGGTTGTCGCTTTCCTATTTATACTGCACGTACGAAAGGAAAGCTTTGTGATGGTCGAAATTTTAGATTCCGAGATTACAACGGATTTGCGGAGGTACCAGGAAGGTACCATAAGTGGGTTTTACGAAATGTCTGCCAGTCTGTCTGTCTGTCGGTTAGTCAGTCTGTCTGCTCGTCGATTTGCGGACAAACTACTCTATAGATTTGGATCAAATTTGACTTGTAGGTTTACAAAAATCATACCTCGGGACGATTTCTCTTTTGAACTAACTCAATTCGGGGGGGTTTGACCGTCAAAAACTCCAAAGAAACTACTAAAAAAAAATTATTTCTCTAAAATGGCTCCAATGATTTCTTTTAAATGCACATATAGTAGGCCTACCCGTATATTGTAGTCATTATTAATATATTTAAAAAAAACGCAATGGGCCGTTGGCCCCTTGATAGTTTGCTTCTGGGGATGAAAATATAAAAATTAAATTTACTAAATTTTCATGAAAAATTACTAAAAAATAATTTTTCTGTGAAATGTTTCTTCAGGTATATTTTAGGTGTTCAATAGACTCTATTGAATGGAGTAACAAAACCGAAACGGTTGCTTTCCCAAACAAAGGTTTGGTTTTGTGCAAAAGTTATTTTTTGAATAAATTATTGAATACCATTATTACTGTGTGGTAATGTCTGCCCGTTCTTGAACATGCAATCCCATCGATCAATTTAGAGCTTTGGGAAGGGGGATGTCGAGGGATTCAAAATTTTTCCATAGGAGAATTATTTACAGTGGAATTATGTATTATCTACCTATACTAATTGAAAATAGGAAAGCATGTTCGGGCAAACACGGACCGGTTGTTTTTATGTGTACCGTTGTAGTTATTCATAATACGCGAGCCTGTAATAAGTTTTGGGATGCTCAGCGGAATAGCTCCTGCTGAAAGCACCAATGTAGGAAAGTAAAATTAATGATTTATGATGATAGAATAATTAATGTTTAAGTAGGAAATTTTTAATTAGGCTTGATTTATGGCATAATAATTAGTCTAGCTAATACTAAAGGTACTTACATATAGTAGGCTAAATTGAAAGCTGCACTCAGCACTAGGCTATTTGAAACAACTTTTGACTGTTTTGATCCCGCAAAACAACATGCCGAGGCATGCACAACATATATATATACCGTACATGACACTCATTTCCAAAATGGATGTCATATTCTTTGAGAGATTGGATATACCTGTAGTGTATCAACTGAAGTATGGTGCAACTTCTGCCAGCATGTACAGGCCCAGCAATTCCTGCTGGATGATGGGACTGTAAGTTGTGGTTACTGTAGTGCTTATGGTTGTCTGAGACTTAGGTTTCTTATAATTCAACTTCACTGAACGAACAAAAAATTGGAGTTTTAATAAAAACTTCTTCTGAAGTTAGTAAAATCGTTAATCGTTAAGAAATTAACTTTGTCAAATGCACATGGAGGAAGTCGCCCTTATTGTTGTTAATCGCTTAATTTATCCAACTTTCTGTCACCAAGGTTTGATAAATAGTTTCGAAATAAATTATATGGTAAAATACAAAATATAATTAATTATAAAATCAATACATTAAATGGTAATAAAAATAGCAGCGATGTAAGTAATAAACTACCGTACGTTATAATACTGGATATAGAATAAAATCGATGCAAAACACACAAGCCCAATTAATAATAACTAGAATCTTTGGAAAGCCCGTAAGCCGTAAGGAATAGATAAGTGTTTAAAAGAAACAAAATGTTCTCCAATGTTCGAGCAGGTGTCAAGTACTTACAAACCATAAGGCTACAAACATAACAATGTGTGCCCAGAAACTCTAATAATAGTAGCCTATAAGAATTCAAAAGGAGAACAACGTTTCATCGAAAGGTTGATATTGTTCACAAAATTGGACCTGTGCGAGTTTTGTATTGTTACATTAAAAATATGGAAAAAAATTACAACAACTATTGTAAAAAATTAAGCAAATCCTGGATATATTGCTGTAGCATTTTACAGTATGGCTTAAACTGCTGTTTCTGCAAAAAAATGTGGCTATGCAACAAAGTCAGAAACATCAGCAAACATTGCTGCTGTCCGCCATATTATGTAGCAGCGCTTTTGTAATTAGACGATTTGCAAAACTAGAGCTAAAAGCTATCTCACGGCTAGCATAATTATCATACACTTTAGCATAGTCACATTAATTAAGGAATTAGGTATGAATTTGAGCATAAAAACAGAGTATTGAAGACGTTCTTTAAGTACAAAACAGGACTATTCAATCTAAGTTATACTATATATTCCTATGCGTTCTTCTGCAAAAAAAGGTTTTGAAAGCTTTATCATAATATCACAAAGCCTTTCTTATAATAACGGATAAATAACCCAGTCATGAAAATATAGTATCATATCACAGATTTTTTTTGTATGGGTGACTCAAAATAATATGATACTAAAGCTTGAAATGCCAACGAATATAATAGTTTCAACCCTGAACTTTTTAATAATTAAATTACAATTAAAAATTAAAAATTAAAAATTAAAAATTAAAAATTAAAAATTAAAAATTAAAAATTAAAAATTAAAAATTAAAAATTAAAAATTAAAAATTAAAAATTAAAAATTAAAAATTAAAAATTAAAAATTAAAAATTAAAAATTAAAAATTAAAAATTAAAAATTAAAAATTAGTTTTTCCACATACTGGTAGCAGTTTTAATTATTGATGTCGTCTACTGCTGCTGACAAGGCTGTAACCAGGAATTCTGAAGGGGGGGGGGGTAGTTACACAATAGTATACAATAATTGTATACCATTGAAAATTAAAGCCTAAATATGCATTCAATGTCCAAGTGAATAAGTAAAATATACGCATGTTAATATGCCCTGCAAATATGTCTCCCCGGGGAAAATGCTTGATAAAATAGGCGTGGAATAGTGGATGGGGGTTTTCGCATTTTGAGAGTACTAAAGTTTAGATTTTACCGACGAAGATTCATATAAGCTAACTGCAAATAGAGGGGGCCGTGAGAAATGTGACGTGTGAAAAAGTGGGACTTCACACATTTTTTCACATTAAGAATACCGTACCTTCTTATTGAAATGACTCCAACCAAGAGGGGGACCGGGGTCACTCACGCGGAAATTAAATAAAAATGTGAGATTTTACGCATTTTGGCATAAATTAATTTTTTTGGGGTGTGGATTACAAACCTACTGACACCCCCCCCCCCCCGGGTACGACCTTGACTTTAGACGTTTTATGCTACTTATTATATTGGTGGAAATGTCTCGGAAATGAGTGTGAAGACTGATCTAAACAATGGATTTTAGTAATGGATATAATAATAAGAATGATGGCTCAAAAACAAACTGCAACATCATTGGTAGAAATAGGAACTCAGCAACAGACAAAAAAATCTACACGTTTCAAAACAAAATACCGTTTGTCAATACCAAAGACACCGAATTGGTCAAAAAATTAAATCTCAATAAAATGTCATCCGAACGATTTTTTACCAATTAACCAAACATTACATTATAAATGTTAATGCCACTATAATGATGTTATGGAAACTTCGTATACGTTTTTGCAGTTGTTTTCATTTTTATCAAAATACTACGGGAAAATGAAATAAATGCTATATGAACTGTAGGTTATAGCCTATATAGGCACTGGTTGAAGATTGCCACCTGGCGCCGGCGGATGTTAGGCTGCAGTCTTCAGAATGTAAAATACGTCTGAAAAAATGAAATTGGTTCATATTAGGTGTTGCATTACTGAGCTTTCTATATGCTACGAGGACTAGTTTTTTTCCCGGATTCATATACATATACCACATTCTTATAAATGTTCGTGTAGTCACACATTTTACATACATAAAATAAAAAAATAAAATAAATTAAAATAAATATTGACTTTTTTGTTCTACAGGGTGCGGCAGCATAATTTCCTTATTTGTAATGCGCGTCATATGGCCAGTTGATGTGGTAGCGGAATGCTTGTGGTCTTGTTCGAGAGATGACACCTTACAGTTTTTTTTGAAGTATTTGCCATGGAGGCTTATTTTTCGAGCGGTTTTTCTGTGATTGCAAACCAGCGCGCCTTTCAGGATCACTTTAATTTAGCCCCGTTTCCGGACCGGAAATCAATTGTCTTGCGGGTCACTACGCTCAGCCAAACTGCCAGTGTGACAAAACGAAGAGCTAGATCACGTGAGAACATTGAGGCAGTCAGGCTGTTTTGAGGAAACAGTTCCCAGAACGCCTAATCTCAATCAGGGGCGATTTGCAGTGGCCCACCCGATCTCCCGATTTGTCACCTTGTGATTTTTTTCTGTGGGGTTTTTTGAAATCCCGTGTTTATGGGAACCGTCCAAAGACCCTACAAGATTTAAATAACAATATCCAGGATGAAATTGCTAAGATAACGCCGGCTATGCTTGAAAATGTCATGAAAAACACCAAAAATCGGTATACTCAATGCATCGACAATCGGGGACATCATCTAAATGATTTGATCTTCAAAACTATGTAAAAAAAACTTTAATTATATGCACTTACATTATAAAAACCAATTAAAAAGTTTTTGGTTCATACAATGGGTTTTATCAATTTAAAAAAAAAAGGAAATTATGCTCCCACACCTTGTATTACTATGCCAGCCTAGCGGAGTTAGGGCTATAAAGCCCTCTCTTAATCTCAACTAGGAGGACTCGGGACCACCTGCTTTACATGACCTCCGAAGCATGGCCAGAAAATGTTGCATGTTTGGGACTCGAACCAACAACCTTTCGGGTGAAGGTTGGAGTCTGTACCACTGCTCTGCATAGGATACTGCTGTAGGTTATATATGATATATTATCGTGAAGGGGGCTAAGACGAGTTCATTTCGCTTCGCTTGCTTAACTTAACCCATCACTATACGGAGGCTGAAATGTACCGTAATCGGTTATGGCTTTTAAAAAAATAACACATTGCCTATGAGTCACTATGACGTCACACTCATTGGAGCACTTAGTTAGGTCAGAAGTTTGAATCGATGACATACCTTAATAATTTTCGAGAACGACTTATAAGTAGGTCATAATCATGAATCAATTACATAATTTAATTAATCATTTTTTCGAGAGTGATTTAACAGCTAGTGGATGTTCATTAATACTCATTGCTTAACATTCAACTGAACTTAGTTGCTAAGGAAACGTTTGGATTTCGGACATTATTTGTATTGTTTCCGTCTGAATTATTGTCCATTGGCGAACTGGTATACGTCTTCGATGTCAACCTACACCGGCTACAAGCAATAATGAAGAGCAGGGAGAAGCTTACCATTGACTCAATGAAAGCAGGTGAAAGCATGACTTAATTATGGTCAGGGACCTAGTACCCCCCCCCCCCCCCAAAAAAAAAATGAAAATAAAATGAACTTACACTAGATAAAAATGGGTTTACAGTGGGAATTAAAAATAATAATGTTTTTTAATGTTATAATCCATTGAATCTGCCCGCTGACCCCCCCCCCCCTCCTAAATTGGAGGCAAAATCCGCCCTTGACCTCCATGTTGCAATGCAAGTCATGCCTAATACAGTCCTTACCAAGACATAGCCAAGAGTGGTGGGAACGGCCCTATGTTTTTTTTATTAAGTGTCATGAAAAACTAAAATATTTTTGCCTAGGTTCTTTTTGAGGAATGGTGTTTCAGTCCAGTATGCGTCGGCAAACCTAACAGCGGGTTACACATCTCAGTGATGACTATAATCCTTAATGAGACATTACTAACGATCTTGGGGCCCACGCGTAACGTAAGAGAATTAAAATTAAGCGAGTGGGTTTCGAACCTTAATAATAAGCTACTTGACAGTTGTAACAATGAAATATAAAATTTGGTTGATAAGGTAGCTTATTGGTTAACAATTTTTTTCATTTTTTTTAACATTAAAAATTAATAAATTAATTTTGGTGCTTTTACCTAGGGTGGCAGCAGAAATTAAAAAATCCTTAGTGGGAGCGAATCTCCCATCTCTCCTATGTGGAATTCGGACAAAACTAATTGCAATTAATTCTACTTCAGAGAACTGCTTAGCAACTGAAACTGTGTACATTCTGCTGGCAACTATCAAGTAGGCCTATCAAGAATCATGAACACAATGTCATGACAACCAGGGCCTGATTTACCCACTGGGCTGTCTAGGCTATAGCCCAGTGCGGCAGGTTTTGGGGCGACAAATCCCCGCTTGAGTACAAAAATTATAACTCCATTAATAGTTAAATTTGACTTTCATAAAAATTGAAAGAAAGAGCAACGGTACGAAATAAAAAAATCACGAAGGGAAAATACCAACCCTAAGTTCGTTCTCAATTACTTAAAATAAAAAGATGAAAAAAAATCCCAGACTTGGTTGGAGGGGGGGGGGGGCGGAAAATTTCTAAATCAGGCCCTCGACATTTTCTATTTTTATTCTCTTCTACTTGACGTGACCCCTCAGAACCGGAGTTCAGGGTGCGTCTGAGGTACGGTACCGTACATAACTTTGACTTAACTTTCCCTCATTATAAATGTACCGGAAAAGGATAACTCTAACTGACGACGAGAAGCATTACACACATACACACACAAGAATATATTGGGTACTGATTGGCCAAGGCCATGAAATTCAGGTGGCAGCCTTTCCATTCCTTATAGCCGACCTCAGGTTCCGCCTATAATTGGTTTCATGAATAGTTTGTTTTTTGAAGGACTTTTTATGGACCCAGGTCTACTTACAGTGGCCCATTGGTCCCTTATCCAATGCCAGCGAACCCATGGATTTCGGACATTATTTGTATTGTTTCCGTATGAATTTTTGGCCATTGGCAAACTGGTATATATCCTCGATGTCAACCGACACCGGCTACATGCGATAATGGACAAGCTGAGACAAGCTTACCATTGGCGCAATGAAACAGGCGAAAGCATGACTTAACCAAATACAGATACGAGGTTCCGCCTATGATTAGACAGACGAACTGCGGCCTGAGCTAACACTCCCATCGACAACCAATAGCCTAAACTCACAAGGCTCTAAGTACCAATATGTCTTCGGCGCACTCTTCATGTCAATATACATAAATATAACATTTTTATTATTACTAGCCCATACTACACCTTAAAAAAGTAAAAATATCGCGAACGTATCACTCTAAGCGATGTAATGTACGAATCAAGGGCGGGTCCAGGACAGATTTTCGGAGGGGGCCAATCCGGGAAAACTGGGTATAGGCTACTAAGCTAAATTAATTTTTAGCGATTGTGCAATTGGTGTATTTGTTAGTGAAACGTGGCACATTAATGTACAGTGCATTACTTGAAAAACCCATGCGCCTGATGCAGACAGGTACCAATGGGGGGTTCGGGGTCTCCCCCGGGGTAAAGTTTGAAAACATAAGTGCAAAATAGTGGGGATTTACGCATTTTAACAGCAGTAAAATATAGGTTTTTGAAAGCTTACAAAGGAAAGCTTATATGCTTATTCATATTGGTGGGAACAGTGGGAAAAAGTTGAAAAGTTCAAAATAGTTAGTTTTTACGATTTTTACAGCAGTAAAATTTATAATTTAAACATGGAAGACATATTCATACCATGCTAAGGATAGAATGTCCTATTTTCTGTAGTGTAAGCTAATTTTTCTCACGGGGAGGGGCCCTCTCGACCCGCCACTGACACGAGTGTAGAGAATAGAATGGATTATACTTACAAATAATGATGGTTTTGTATGACTTTGGTAACGTTTGATATGGCTGTTTAAATGGCCGTTATATTGCATTGAAGTTTGAACATCATTACCACCCTGTGCCGTTCGTGATTCCCCATGAACGTAAACCCCGAAAATCTGAAGTGGAATAAGCTGGCAATCGAAAGGATGAGCTGAGGAGATGGATCTGGAAATAAATAAATGCAGCGTTTTAGTGTACCAAATACTCTCAATTAAGGAATTTTTGCTTTTTGCGTTAGTATACCTATTATAAGGAAAGTATTTTGAAACGTCGAAACTTTCGATTCCGAGAATTCAAAGGACTTACACGTTTTGATGTCCCAGGAATCAAAAAAAGTGATTTTTTACGAAATATCTAAAATATCTATCTGTCTATCTGACTTTCGGTCGATTTGCGGGTAAACTACTCGGAGGTTTTTGATTACATTGCGTATGTAGGTTCACAAAAATCATATCTTTAGACCATTTTTATTTTTTGCTAACTGGAGTTTTTATCCTCCAAAAATTCGAAAAAAGGGTAAGAAACGTTTTCTCAAAAACTGCTCCAACGAATTTATTTTAATTCAGTTAAAGTTAATGCACTCATTATTAATGTAATTCAAACCTTGCAAGTCGCTTGGCCCTTGATGGGAGCAAAAAAAATAATAGATTCAATTTTCATGAGAAATGACTAAAAAATATTCTCTGTGGATTCTCTTCATCGATGCTTTCTTACTTCAGGTATGTTGTAAGTTTTAAGAAGAGTAATGAGACCGAACGGGTTGCTTTTCCAAGCAAAGGTTTGGTTTAGAATATTTTTGTAACATTTTTTTTCCCAATTCATGGCAAATCCTGTCATTATTACTATGTTGTATTATATTGGTTCTTGACTATTCAATCGTTCCATCGATTAATTCAGTGCTTTGGGGCAGGGAAAGTCGAGGCAACCGAAATATCCAAGAGCTCCAAAGCTGCTATACCGTTCACCCATCTCTCCCATAGCTCAAAAGCTGGCAATGAAATCATAGAGCTCACAAGCACTGCAGCGTTCGAAAAAAAAACATGGCAATGCAATACTGTCTAAGCCTGAGAACTGGTAGAGGATCCTCCCTATGGACCACTGATCTATTGGGATGTTGTGGTCAGCACTGCTGTATAGGACTTTTCTGCCCGAGAAAGGGCCCCCACACAATTCCGGCCTCAGGCCCCCACAAGGCCAAACCCGGCACTGGTCAGCAGCATGCCCGGCACCCGCGTTTTTACCCTAACAGTGAAGGTAAAGAACCAATTAGGGTTGAGTGGACCCAGGCCAAGCGGAAATGTATAGCCTACTGTAATAGGGATTATCGATCCTTGACCTTCGGTTTCATAGCCTAGTTTTCTAACAACTGGACTATTCCGGTCCTTCTACACTGTTGCTGTCAAGAGCTGTAAAAGTTGGAACCTAAGAAGACATGCTACCCATTTCATTATTCACTATTCTCATCTCTGTCTCTTATCACGCAGTCTATACTGGTTTTGTCTCTGGTTACTGGTGACGATTTGGAGACTCCCATGCAGGGTCAACTGTCGGAATGTGTCATGCATTTCCAGACAGAATACATTCCTAATAGCTGAGGAGGATGCATTTTTATATAGTTGACTCATCGACTGTCGTCAACAATACGATGTAGAATTCTAGCTACTTGGTTTTGTTTATGAACAACTGGAGCAGAAAAACCAGATATTACATAGGCTAGGATTTATTCGAACCGCCCCCTGCTTTTGCGTGTGAGTGAGTGAGTGTTTTAGTCTTAGGGATTTTTTTTAATTTTTGGAGCCTTGTACTGCAAATGTATACTGTTTTTGTTGCTGACCCCTAGTTGAGTGTAAGAGATGGCCCTAACTCCGCTAGGGTGGTCTCAGCTATATTAAAGTCATTATTTATTTATTTATTTATATAGGTGTATACAAAATCAAATTTCACAGAAAACTTCGAGAATGGTGCCATCATTAATTGGTTTGCACACTACGCACAGGGTTATACTCAGTGGCGTATCCAGCTTTTGTTTTGAAGTGGTAAATAATTAGGGGTGGCTAAAACCATCGTCGGTAAACTAAGGAAAGAGGAATCCGAAGGAAACCATCATGTTTTTTTTTCCATTGTAATGCATGGCGGGTTCCTTTAGATTCCAGCACATTCCCCAGTATTAACATTTTTGGAGACAGGGGCTGCTGGCACTCTCGTTTTGTAATTTCTTTGGAAAGGGAGCCTGGGACCCACTAAAATTTCGGTTGCCTCGACTTTCCCTATGCCAAAGCTCTACATTGATCGATGGGCTGACTGCATATTCTATACTGGTCAGACAAATACATTACAACACAGTAATAATGAATGAATTTGCATGATTAATTTTTTTCAAAAAATATTTTTGTCTTCAAACCAAAACTTAGTTTAGGAAAGCAACGTATTCGGTTTTTTTATACTCTATTTAACACCTAAAACACTTGATGTTAGAAAGCATCGACAGAAAGGTTCCGCTGAATTTTTTTTAAAGTAATTTTTCATGAAAATTGAGTCTTTAAGTTTTTTTACTCCCAGAGCCTAACTATCAAGGGAAAAACCTCCTGTTTAGCTTTATTTACATTAGTAGCATTAGTACAGTGGTCTCTCGATAATCCGACAGATATCGTACCAAACCACCGCCGGATTATCGAAAACGCCGGATTACTGGAAAATCGTGAAAAAAACGCAGTATAAGTATAAGACTTGTAATAACATACAGTACTGTACTAACAATAACTAAATAGAAGTCATATTTTAGAGGAATACAGTACACGTCACGTCATGTCATTCCATTGAATTTGAAATCCCAATTCACAATAGTCGTCTCCTTTTTTACTGATAAACACGACTTTAACACTTGGTGTTGCAGTCTTGTAAGAATCAAATTAATGCCGGATTACTGGCAGCATGGCCGCATTAGCGAAGAGCCGGATCAAACATTTGGATCATCACAAAGCTTCCCATATACTGCCCTGTTAATAGGAAGGGAAAAAAAGTATGGTACTTACATTCACGTGAACATGGCAGGTCTATTATAAATTGCCCTCCCTGTATAAGGCGGTTGTGACACAAGGAGAACAGGCCATGATAACAGAAGGCCGGAAACTCTGGGCGAAGACATGTTACTAAAATTGTATCGATCTCTTGATTAGGGGGAAACTCCCGCGCGGTGCAAAAAATCGGGAATTGTCCACGTCCTATTCGGATCATCCATAAGTTCCGATCACGAAGATATTGGGGGAGGTTGACCGTGTTTGGGGGAGGGTAACAACCCTGAAGTATCAGCCCTTGGGATCGCGATGGAAATCCTCGAAATGACTCGATCACGAAGTAGGCAGCGTCCATATCCACGGCGTTGCCGCGACCGGAATCAGACATTATATTGAAGGTACTCGCGATGAAAAAACTGACTCACTTAATGTCCGCACAGACCGTCGAGCACTGAATTAATTCTAAGACTTAAAGAGCTGATGGCTGGGCGCATGCGCATGCGCGCATGTCTGATTTTTATGTTTATTATTAGTTTGATCGGCAATTATCAGGTTAGGCCTAATTGCTGAGGCCCAGTCATGAAATGTTGCCCTGCCAATTATTTTCGGACAGTTTGGGCACTGTCCCGCATGATTTTTTTCCACTGACAAACAGGTACGGGGGGGGGGGGGGGGGGTTGTGGAATGCCCCATTGTTCGTTTTGTGAGATATCTTATTAATGTGTAAATAATTTAGGTGACCTTACAATTAATATGTATTTAATTGCTTTACTCTTCATTGCACGTTTAGGCTTACTTACTTCCTTACTTAATTATTGGGGGAACGTGGGAGGCAAATTACCATAAATTTTTGTAATAATGTACTTATTGGGCTGCAGCCCCCTCCCCCACCGAAATGAAAAGTTAAGAATTAAATGCATCTAGTACGGTAACATGAATATGCCTTCCTCTGAAAATTATAAGCTTTACTGCTGTTAAAATCATAAAACATCACTATTTCGGGCTTATTGTTTTTTTGTTAATTCCCCCGGGGGTGACCTACGCACCCCCCATTCTGTTGCAATATCAATAAGCATTCCTTTGCAAGATTTGTAAAAATCTATACTTTACTGCTGTTAAAATGAGTAAAATCCAACTATCCAACGTCACAAATCCATGAAAATTAAAAATTGATTTTATTATCGAGTTTCCATCTTGAAGATGAGTTGAATCAGGATTGCTAATCAAAACAAAAACAAGAAATATTTAACCCAGTCTTCTGAAGGTTAAAATCTTTTATTCCCATTTTAATAAAGCCAAAATAATTATGTTTTTCGGGTTTCCTGAACATTTTACGAAAATGGATTAGTGCCGTTTTGAAAGTTTGCTCCTCACTTATATTTTCAACTTTTCTCCCCGGGCGAGACTCCCGGCCCCCTCTACGTACAATATTACTTCTATAAAATCTAAGCCATCGTAATGGTAACATAACGCATATCCAGAAAATGTTGTTTGGCTGTGTCCCCACTAAATTAGCATTTTACGTGCCTATGCTATCATATATAGCCTACGAGTAACACCATAACCTCTTAAGAATACACTAGATAGGATCACAGCCACCCCCGAAACAAATCCTGGCTACGGCCTTACATTCCACTATTGACAATCACTTATAACAAAGATGAAATAATACGACAAGGTAGGGCGCACCAAAGGTCTTGCGGGGGGGCGCAGCAAAAGTTATTTACGCTACTGTTATTTTTCCGGCTTGAAAGTGACCAATACCCGATTTGCAGAGGATGCATTAATTTATAATTAATCTAATTTAGGTATTGTGTCTGACCATTTTACTTATGTTCATCTGTGCTGCATCCCAACTTTAGATCTCCACTTTTGATTAGGCCTATACAGGAAGTGTTAGGTACTAAACCAACCAGGTGCGGATCTAGAATGAGACCAAGGAGGGGGCTAAGATATGAAAGGGGGCGCGGGGGTCTCCCCCGGGGGAAAATTCTTGAAGAATATGGCCGAAATATTGAGGTTTTGCGAATTTTCAGAACAATAAGGGTTCTATATTATAGGTAATTAATACAACCGAGCGCAAGGGGGGCCCGGGGGTCTCCCCCTGGAGAAAATTTGCAAAAAATAGGACTGAAATAGATAGTGGGGTTTTACACATTTTGAAGAGCCTAATGGGGGGGGCTAGCCCCCCCCCCCCCCGTAGATCCGCGCCTGAAAACAACCAAATGTGACTGCGATGATTTCCAATTAAAGCCTAGTTTCGGTGAATTATACAACTGTTATTATTTATATTATACATTATTATACAATATTGCATCAGTCAGAGACTCAAGTCACTGTATTGGGATTAATGTTTATTATTTATTTTAGGATCCTCTGCTTTAATTGGCTCCGCTGGCGTTGACTCCCCTGGTGTAGAATCGTCCTCCTCAATGTTGGGCACTTCTGGCTGAAGGTCTTCTGCCTTAGACCCCTCCAACTTGGGATCCTCCTGCTTAGGCTCCTCAGACTCGGCTATTTCATTCTTGGTCTTCTTCAAACCCTTTACCAGCCATGTATTTTTCCCTAGCGGTCTCTTTCCTTTGGGGTCACGGGGATCTACCTTTGGTTCTGGTTCCGGTTCCGATTCTGGCTCTGTTTCGGAATCTGTATCTGAGCACTCTTGCATTTCATCCACTATTTTTCGAAGATCATCATCATTACATACCAAATAATATTCTTTCGCCAATCGCCTTCTGACCTTCCTAAGACTCATTCTATTCCAAGCTAAAAGCAATTCACTTTTTGCGTTTTCCAAGTCTTGGAGCAAGTCGAAAAACAAATTGGAAACGAGCTGCAATACGGTATGGGGCAGTTCTGCGAGGGTTTCTATTTCGAGCTCAATCTCAGCCTTTCCTATTAATTCGTTCAAATTGGATTTTGCAAAGTCAGAGAATTCTTCTTCCTCTTTTACAACTTCGTCACTAGCATCAACCTGATCATGCCACTGAAAGAAAAGCGTATTATTACCATTATTTAAGTTTTTTTATGGACGTAGACCTACTAACAACACTAGTCTTAAGAATCTTGATTATTGTAATACTAATCATTTCTTGCCTTGCCTGGGTTAGCCCATAGAAGACTCTCTAGTCTTATGGTTCGCCCAGGTAACAATAAAGTCGTTATTTATTTATTTACTTGCTGAACCATGCCCTATGCCTCACAAGGGCGGATTATACTTCCAATTTAGGGGGGGTCAGGGGGCAGGTTCAGTGGATTAAACATTAAAAAACATTATTATTTTTAATTCCCACTGTAAACCCATTGTTATTTAGTGGAAGTTTTATTTTTATTGTGGGGGGGGGGGCAATATCAATGTTAACTTCTTGTCCGTTGATTTCTCCCCGCTAAATGCAATCAACCAAACCACGTACCACTCACTCTGGAGTGATGAAACAAGCATCTGTAATTAGGTCTTACAAACTGTGCATTGCAAATTATCGAAAGAAATACATGGAAAAATGAACGGGAAAGGGATTCAAACCCGAGTCTCTACGTTGCCAGGTGGTATGCTAACCGCTGCACCAAATCCGTCGCCGCTGTCATCTCCACGTCTTCCCGTGCTTATAATATGCGCTCTAATGAAAGTTTAGACAGATACTTTTGTAGCTACCGATTTCTAACCTTGATGAATATCGGTGGGCTACCGTAAGCGATACCACTCTTTATGGATATTTCAAAAATTTATGTTATCATATACAACAATTAGAGGAGTGACTATGACTCTCTTCTGGTTAAACCGACGATGCGGATTCCAGGCGTTCGGCATTAAGCGAATGAGCTGAATAGAGAGTCATGGAAGTGCCTATAACACCTCGTCCTCGTCGCGCTCCTGTGGGCAACGTACAGTTACGCCGCTCCAATCACTATGCCAAGTCATGGCTTGTGTGCGGAGGGTTGGGGGCGTCTCTACGGCTAACGGTGTAGGCTAGCTGGGCCCTAAAAAGCCCGAAAAGCCCTGTCCGAACCGAAAGGTTTGGGCAGGCTAGGATCTTGTAAGTTTACCGGCCTCTCGATCTTATTAGAGGAAGTACAGGGTGCAGTATTCTGGCATGGGGCGGTACATATGAGATCCACTTGTACCCGTTAGAAATAGCAATGAGAACAGCCATTCGGGTTGCTCTTCGCAAACCCTACCGCTACCATGCTGCGTCACTTTACAGAGAGTTCAATGTTTACCCCTTAACGCTTCTCTACGCTGAACAACTCCTTCTATATAGATTAAAACGCCTTGGAACTATAGATCGGCGTTTAGAATTGGTACACCATGGTGTTAATACCAGACTTGGTGCCGGTTGCAACCTCAATGCCATCAAACCCTTGGAACATTATAAGCATTCCCATATCTATATTTCTATCGCTCTTTACAACTTTCTTCCTGAACATATAAAATCAATAACCGTACTCAAACAATTCAAGTCAGCCATTACTAAATTTCTGAAGGAAAATTATAGCACGATACTAACAATAATAAAAACCTAATAATATACCGTAAACCTTTCTTTTAAAGCTAAAAATGTTCTTTTAAATTCATAAAATACTTTCCTTAATTATTACATTGTCATCAATCATCGTTTATAATAAATTAGTTTAACATAAGCATACTTAGTTAATTATATTTAATTTTACTATAAGGTCAGTTTAGTTTAGTTTAGTTAGAAGTAGTTAGTAGATCACGTAGTGTTAGTTTTTATTCTTAATTCAATAATTTCTATTTTTAAGTTTCAATAAATCAAGGGTTCAGCGCGGGTATATCCCTTTAAGCCCTTACCATGAAAAAAATGTATTAATGTAAAAATGTATTGTATTGAAGGATATAAATAAAATATTGTATTGTATTGTATTTTATTTTTTTAAGATAAAAAAAGATAAATCGCATACAAACAATTTAATGAATGTATCCGATTGACCTTTTCAGTCGCCTCTGTAGGTTATTACACGTGATGAGTACGACACGTCTCCGATTGCATGGCGTGTAAAGACTCGCACAAGTGTAAGCACGTTACCACCTGGCCATCGAACACGCATTGCATTGTATTGTCCGGAAAGTAATGTCAGTGAATTTTTTTTAAGGAGACTGTACGTGCAAGCGCGTGCTTTACTGGCTCAGATTTTGGTGGGGGGATCTGGCAACAAGTTCCAACAAGTGCCAGCTGGCTACCGATCGTTGTAGTGGTCGCATCAGTTGTTCCATGTGATTCGGTACAGTAACCCGGTGCAAGGCGAAAAAAAGCGTTCGCTTGAGCAACGGATGGCGATCAAGTTTTGTGTAAAACTGGAAAATTGCTGCGGAAACCATTATATAATGTTGAAGAAGGCTGTCGATGATGATTACACCTTTTGGGCAAATTGTCCGGTGACACAAGGTCTTCGCAGAAGTTCGGGAAGTCGCCAACTACGAGCCCTGCGCTGGACGGCCATCAACCTCCACTACTGTTGTCTGTTGAAGGTTTTAGTAATGTTTAATTTATCGGAAATCAAAGGGACACTTTCACGTCGATCAGTGTTCAACAAGTCACGCACATGTTACACATTGTCATTGGTAGTGGAGTTGGATGGCCGTCCAGCGTGGCGCTCGTCGATGGCGTCTTCCCGACCTTCTGCGAAGGCCTTGCGCCACCGGAAAATTTGCCTACCCAAAAGGCCAAAGCCATCTTTAACATTTTAATAGTTTCCGCAGCACTCTTCTCCAGTTTTACACCAAACTTGATCACCATCCGTTGCTCAAGCGAACGCTTTTTTCTTCTTGCACCGGGTTACTGTACCGACTCACATGGAACAACTGATGTGACCACCACAACGATCGGTAGCCAGCTGACGCTTGTTGGAACTTGTTGCCAGATCTCTCCACCAAAATCTGAGCCAGTAAAGCGAGCGCTTTTGTGTACAGTCTCCGTAAAAAAATTCACTGACATTACATTCCGGACAGACCCTGTATCTATCTAGTATACTTAGTGGAAGACCTCTACAGGCAAGAGAATTGTAGAAAGGAAGAAAGGGAATAATTGACGAAACAGTGATTCTAACCGAGTCTCTACCTTGCCGGAGTTGTATGTAGACCACTAAACAAAATGATATTACTTATGCTGTATTATGACAACTCAGATTACCTGTAGTTAATTTTGTCTTACGCTTTCTCATTGCCAGGGGGGTGAGGGGTGGTCCCAAAATTGTTGAGGCAGTGTCTCTTGGGGAAAGATTTCTACACTAACACTGTCAATGGGGCCCTAATTCAAAATGATTTAACTACCTGACTATTTGACGATTTTGTTGCACGCTTTTTGTTACACGCACATATTCCTATTCCACATAGGCCGTACCCAGGATGGGGGGGGGGGAGTTCGAACCCCCCTAACGCCCCCCTGGGTACTGCCTTGTATAAAGAAATATATTAACAATTATTTTTACATACGGGTAAAGATTCGTGCGAAGGACCAGCTTTACCCATTGAGCTGCCACTACCACCGCCGATTGAACTGCCTCTTTCGCCACTGACAACGCTGTAATTACCAGTTCCAATTGCGGGAGTCTCAGCGGGGTTGTGTTCCACAGGCATAAGTGCGCGTTTCTCCTGCGCTATTCGTTCGCTGTAAGTGGATGCGGCGTTAAGCCAGCGTTCTCCGCATGTTCTAATGGCCGCAGCCAGATCATTGATGACATTAATAAATAGGTTTATCGGCGAATTACATGAGGTTTTAAGAAGAAGAAATATTTCTGTTCCCTCTGTTGTTCCAAAAATCTCGAAGTGCTTTCTAATGGAAGACATAAAATGAATCAGATTATGCAAGTCCGGATGATTTCCAAATTGCTGCAACAAGAAAAATGCAATTATTACCTTTTTGGAGTCTCCTTTTGCAACTTTGCGACTTCATAATAAAAATCAATTGCTAAAATGTTAGAATTATGTGAAGGGTACATTTAAGGCACCCAGCTTGATATAATTATTGGTATCAGGGTAAGTAGCCCGGTCAAGATAGACATTCCAAATAACAAAAATTCCGACAGAGCTAAATTTTGGCACATACCTTGGTTTTACCATTATAAACAAAATGTCAAAAGTCTCCAAGGATCCCATGTGTGCGATAAAAGTTATTCGGGGTCAAAGGCCACAATTTCCGGTTTATTGTTTTTTTTCTCGAAAACGGTAAGTTTTATCAAAAATATTTATTACACCAAATTTGTAGATCTTTCAATTCTCAATAAAAAAAAGTATCTATCATTTTTTTTCCAAGGGCCACCATTCCTGAGATATCGCGCTTGTAAGAGTCACGCCCCACATAATATGCACATACAGCCACGCATATACATATTTAGGTTCTTAAGCATGCATATTCTTGTCTCTTTCATGTATAAGCTATACTATTCATCGAAAATACACTTCGTCTACGCAAGGGGGGGGGGGGTCGACCCGAACCCATTTCCTGAACTCGCCCCGTTCGGACGCTAACGCCTTGAGCTCGGCCATTGTTTTCCCTCTTGCTCCGGCGAGCTATCCAAGCCTTTCCTCGTGGGTTGTCCTCGGTCTGCCGATGGGTCTTCTTCCTTGTGGCCTTGCTTCCGCCAGTCACCAGGTGGTGCTGTTCTCGTCCATCCTTTGGACGCTGCCGGACTATTGCAGCTGTTTGTTCTCAATTCTTCTCTCTATGGAATCCACTTGCAGGTTTTGTCTGATGCGGTCATTTCGGATTCGGTCACACCTTGTTCGATTCTCAATTCGTCTTAGGCACTTCATCTGAGTCGCATTTATTTTATTTATTTATTTTACTCAGGTCCAGCATTCGCTTCCATAGAGGAGAATCGGGCTTTGTCTTCCGTTCGACTTCTCCCTTGCCGAAAAAGGTGTTGCTTATAGAGAAGTAGGCTTCTGTAGTCTTTTGGACTCGGTTTCTTATTTCGGTCTGGAACTTGCCTGTCTGGTTCACTGCTGTGCCCAGTTAATAATTATAGTTCTCCACTTGCTCCAGCCGTTGTCCCATGCACATTATGATCAGCAGGTCTACCTAGTCATCTGTGCATCCACAACAGGGGCAACCAGTTTTGAAAATTCTGGTGGGGGGGGGGCAAAAGAGGGAGATGACCCCCCCCCCCAAGCAAAATTGTGACATTTTTTTTGAAATATTGATCAGCACAAACTATAATAGTAGACGCTTGTAATAAATACGTATTGTTTATACACTTTTAGCCCCTCCCCCCCAGACTTTTTCGAAACCGGGCGCCCTTGTTTATAGATGAAAGAGACATCAATAGGCATGCTTAAGTAGGTACCTAAATATGTATATACGTGGCTGTATGTGCATATTATATGGGGCTCGACTCTTACAAGCGCGATATCTCAGGAATGGTGGCCCTTGGAAAAAAAATGAAAGACACATTTTTTATTGAGAATTAAAAGATCTACAAATTTGGTGCAAAATATTTTTGATAAAACTTATCGTTTTCGAGAAAAAATAAAATAACCTGAAATTGTGGCCTTTGACCCAGAATAACTTTTATCGCACACATTGGATCTTTGGGGACTTTTGACATTTTGTTTACAATTGTAAAACCAAGGTATGTGCCAAAATTTGGCTCAGTCGGAATTTTTATTATTTTACCACTATTTTCATGTCTATCTTGACCGGGCTAAAGTTCGGAAAAATTAGGTTCAACCTGAATGTTTGTATTTTGGCTTCTCAGTGTATCCTGAATTACTAGTCAAAACTACCCTAAAATCCCATGTAGGTTAAACTTTTTACCGGGGAATGGAGTAGTTCGGGAAAATTTTAGAACCGGTGACAACAGCATTGAGTGGAAGACGTTGCTTTATATACTTATCTTTCAGCATGTACAGTTGTGGGGGGGGGGGGGGATCCAGTTTTTAATATTTAGCGCTGTAATTATTCTCTTAACGGCAAGAAATAAATCATTCAAAAATATTGCGCAAACGGAATCACCTTCAAAATGAGTATATAAAAGGGCTAGTTAGGGCAAAACCGAGGGGGTAGTAATTTTTCAAAATCTAAATCTAAATCTAAATCGCCATATAGAACAGTGGACAAAATTTTTTCTGATAAAAGTAGATGATTTTGAAGGCACTGTCCTTGTCGAGCTTATGGTCTAGCGGTTAAGACGATGCCCCGGGTAGAAATAGGTCGTGGGTTGGAATCCCGCCGCCAAGTCCAGTTGAAAATGATAATTCCGTTGCAATCTTGAGATTTAAAATTGCCAGAATCTGGTATTGTATCGTATAGCCAACGTAGGTATTAAATTTGAAAATAAAATTTACCAAGTGTAAATCGTCGAACGCAGTCCTAACCATAGTTTCCGGTATAGACGGCGCTTTCAGCAAATCTATAAAAACAAACGTACGGCAGGAAATATAAAAATATTCAATAAATGAATAAATAAGGCCTAAATTCATACATTATATGTATGTACATTATAAATAGCTTTTAAATATTTAACGTTTACTAGGCCTACTTACCGCAGGCAAATTAAAGGGTCAGTTAACCACTGGACAATATTTATAGAACAAATAATAAAATACTGCGTTCACTTACAGTGAAAATGGCAAACCTACCGTTTGACCAGCAAGGACGGACAGCGTAATGTGGAAGAATGATTAGGGGCAAGTTTTAACACGTAAAGTAACAAATTGGCGCGCACATTGATATTTTCTGGGTTTTGTGTTGTCGCTGTGTTCCGCCACTTTGTTTTCACTGCTAAATATTGCACAGTGCCGGATTCACACAAGAAAGGCCCCCCTTAAACATAGTACCAACGACCCCATGGATTTTAGACACTATTGCTTTCCTATTTATTATTAGTATATGGAAAGCTTTGTGATGGTCAAAATTTTCGACTCCGAGATTTCAACGGATTTACACGTTTTGAGGTCCCAGGAACCCAAATCAGTGTTTTTTACGAAATATCTGTCTGCGTGTCACTCGGCCGCTCTGTCTGTCTGTCTGTCGCTCTGTCTGTTCATTGATTGCCGGACAAACTACTCGGTCGATTGTGATAAAATTTGCCATGTAGGTTTTTAAATTACGGTAAATTAAATTATTTGTAAAAAAACTGCTTCAACTATTTCTTTTAAATTCACATAATTGTATTGCAGTCGTTATTATAATTTTAATAAAACGCGGTGGGTCGCTTGCCCCTTCATAGATTTCTTCTGGGGGAAAAAAAATAAAAATAGGACAGATAGAATAGCGGTACGGACTCTGACTTTCACCCGAAAGGTTGTTGGTTCGAGTCCTACACTTCCTACGTTTTCTGGCCATGCTTCGGAGGGCATGTAAAGCAGGCGGTCCCGGGTCTTCCTAGTTGAGTGTAAGAGAGGGCTTTAAAGCCCTTACTCCGCTAGGTTGGCTTAGTAATTGAACAAAAAAGTCAATGTTTATAAAAATAACTCAATTTTCATGAAAAATGAATAGAAAATAATTTTTCTGTGGAACCTTTCTATCGATGATTCCTACCTTCTGGTATGTTTTATGTGTCAAATAGACTAACAAAACCAAACAGGTTGCATTACCAAAAAAATACTAGGTTTTGTGCAAAAAATTATTTTTTGAGGAAATTATGGATTGGGACAAGGGATATCAAGGCCGTAGCCAGAGGTGATCTCGAACCGGTTCTTGGTATTGTTTCCATATCGATGTTTGGCCATTGGCAAACTGGTATACGTTCTCGATGTCAACCTACACCGCGTACAAGCGACAAAGGACAAGTTCAGACAAGCTTACCATTGACGCAATGAAACAGGTGAAAGCATGACTTAACCAAGTATACGGATACGAGTCTGCTTTAAGGGGCTAGCTAAATAAAGAAAGTAAAAAATAAAAATATAGGCAGTGTTATACGGACCCCATAGTGGTCTTGAGACTTGAAGCTTGAGGACTGGCAGAGGGATTATTTATTTTTTGATCACCGCTCCATATTTGAGAAGAATTCTCAACCTGCGCATTTTTCCCCCTATATTGGTCATGAAAAGGTACCATCATGGAGAGTGGCGATGAGCCCCTACATGGTATACAAAGAACCTACGATAGCAACCAAAATCAATTAAAAGGCCCGCATCTGGGGGCACGGGGAACGAATGCCAGAAAATAGGGCAACAAGAGCAGCCTTACACAAGGTACCCCAAGGGAGAAGACGAATGTCAAGATCTAAATACCGCACCTTCTTAGTTTAAAATCATTTTTTAATTAATAAAATAGAATTCCATCATGCACGCATGGGGCCTATATAGACCCTCCGCTAATGAGTCATACTGACTCATTGATGATAATCTTGTCAAACAATCCATGATTATCTTCGACAATTCCGGATGAAATTTCAGTAGTTTTTCAAGCACACTATCATTATTGGCTGACGTAGTCATACTGACTCATTGGTGATAATCTTGTCAAGCAAACCATGATTATTTTCGACACTTTTGCATAAAATTTCAGTACTTTTTCAAGCACACTATCATTATTGGCTGTCATAGTACACATAGCTCTCGTAAATATGGGTCTGACGTCAGCATGGGTCACTCCAGTGCTGAGCGTCCTAGTGAACGGTTGAAAGATACACAAAAAAATATTAGCCATGTGTCTTGGTGTAAACCCGCGTCCCATCGTGGTGAGGGCAACCATCATCTTGGCCATTCTTGGAGGGGCAGTGGTTTTTGGACTGATGTCTTTGGTGTTGTCAGCATGCTATTCCTACACCAATAACGACTTCAAGAATACTATGGTTGTACATGGTAAGACACTTTTTTAAGCTTATTTTATTGAGCAGAATTTATGGATAAAAGGAGATACAGGTTCTCATATTTTTCCCTTCAAGTATTGAAAGGTTACACAGCGGCAGCGAAAGCTTTTCAAAAAAATTATTACAAGGGCCTTTAATGAGGTGAAGAATTATAGTCAATATCGTATATATAATTATAGCCCTTTCCTATCTTTAGACTGCGGCAGATTATGTAACATGGCATAGCGGGCAGCAGACTCTTATATATATTATTTAATCTTAACGCTACGCCCTTTGGGGATTTTTATATATTTATACTTTTATATTTGCCCCATTTGTCCCTTCAGAATGTCAGAACATGTAGAGTGGCGGTACAGACTCTGACTTACACCCGAAAGGTTGTTGGTTCGAGTCCTACACTTCCTAAATTTTCTGGCCATACTTCGGAGGGCATGTAAAGCAGGCGGTCCCGGGCCTTCCTAGTTGAGTGTAAGAGAGGGCTTTATAGCCCTAACCCCGCTGGGTTGACTTAGTAACAGAACAAAAAAGTCGTTATTTAGAATATGGCAACTTAGAGGTGTAAGCTGCTCCAATCCCATAAGTTAATGAGGTTGATCACCCTACCACTATAAATGTCAATAAAGGTTACGGTACAAGCAGAAAATATTCCGGTCAGCTGTAATGTTATGGATTCGGAAAACCCTCGTACATGAAACTTTGCAAAACCATAATTAGCAGTGATTATGGGAAAATACTAGCCTATAAGCAAATGAATTGGCCGTAGTCAGGCGGGAAACCTTTCAGAATAATGCGAGAAAAAAAAGTACAAAGTACTTTTTACTCTTGGATGCCATGGTGTACCTGCAAATAATGTTGCGGACGGTTCCTTGAGAACCAATAGAGGCAGGGGTTACAAA
Source organism: Psococerastis gibbosa (assembly GCA_963971405.1). Taxonomy (NCBI): domain Eukaryota; kingdom Metazoa; phylum Arthropoda; class Insecta; order Psocodea; family Psocidae; genus Psococerastis; species Psococerastis gibbosa. The sequence continues at coordinate 3,345,735 of OZ020492.1, forward strand.
TGTATTCCAGGCGCGGACTAAATGATTTTTCTCAGGTATGGGAGAAAAATAATACAGAAGTTTGAATGGTGATTCTCCCTTATAATTACTGCTTACTACCACTATGAAATAACGTATACATGCGCTTTCCAAATTTATTTCTATCCAATTTATACGTAGTATAAGGAAAGCTTTGTGATGGTCGAAATGTTCGATTCCGAGATTTTAACGGATTTACACGTTTTCAGGTCCCAGGAACCCAAAAAATTTTACGAAATGTCTGTCTGTCTGTCTGTCTGTCTGTTCGTCGATTTCCGGGCAAACTACTCGGTCGATTTTGATGAAATTCGGCATGTAGGTTCACAAAAATCATACCTCGGGACCATTTTTTTTATTTGGGGCTAACTTAATTTGGGGGGGGGGGGTTTCATTCTCAAAAAACTCCAAAAAAAAACGTATAAAAAAATTATTTCCCGAAAACGGCTCCAACGATTTCTTTTAAATTCTCATATATTGTAGTTGTTATTAATGTTGATAAAATGCGGGGGGTCGCTTGCCCCTTGATAGTTTGCTTCGGGGGGTAACAAAATAAAAATATGTAAATTTTAATGAAAAATGACTAAAAAATAATTTTTCTGCGAAACCTTTCTATCGATGATTTCTACCTTCAGGTATGTTTTAGGTGTTAAATTGAGTAACGAAACCGCATTGGTTGCTTTCCCAAAAAATATTTGGCTTTCCACAAAAAATTATTTTTGAGAAAATTTTAGAAAATTCGCGCTCAAATGCATTGTGTGCCCCGCAATTATTGCTGTTTGGTAATTAATGTGTTGGTCTGACCTTTCTAGAATTTATCTCACGTCGAGTGACGTCAGATTGACAACCCCCCCCCCCCCCCGAAATAACGGAAATTTAACCACTGGAAAATTATTTACCATGAAATTACTCATATTCTCTATCTACTAATGTGCGTCAAATGGCCTACCAGCCAAGGACGGGCGTTGGCTGAAGAAGAAGAAGAAGAAGATCTACTAATGTTGATAAATTGGAAAGCAAGTTTATTAAATTATTATTACTAGTAGTATACTATTAGTTTTGTTAGTATTTGTAGTTTTATTCTATTAGTATAGAGAATGAAGAGGGGCAATGACCATCCATAGCGAATAAATTGTCCCCATATTTAGGTTGTGACTATTTCTCTATCCTAAAGCATTAAATTGGTCAATGGAGCAATTGCAATGTCCAATTTTGGTAGGCATATTATGGTGTCATTTCACGGTGTTATATTTCAAATTCGCCCCACAATGAAAAATTATATGATTAATCTGTCGCTAGTGGCTGTATTATCGCATATTGAAACCTTGAATTGAAACATTGAACTTACTCCCGGTTATGATCGCCCTTTTAAGTCTGTTTAGTCCAACCAGTATTTTTGCTTTCCAATTTATACGTAGTATAAGGAAAGTTTTGTGACGGTCGAAATTTCCGATTCCAAGATTTCAACGGATTTACACGTTTTAAGGTCCCAGGAACCCAAAAAAGTGGTTTTTACGAAATGTCTGTCTGTCTGTCTGTCTGTCTGTCTGTCTGTCTGTGCGGCGATTTCCGGGCAAACTACTCGGTCGATTTTGATGAAATTCGGCATGTAGGTTCACAAAAATCATACCTCGGGACTATTTTTTTTATTTGGGGCTAACTTAATTTGGGGGGCTTTATTCTCAAAAAACTCCAAAAAAACGTCTAATAAAATTATTTCTCAAAAACGGCTCGCACGATTTCTTTTAAATTCACATATATTGTAGTTGGTATTAATGTTAACAAAATGCGGGGGGTCGCTTGCCCCTTGATAGGTTGCTTCTTGGGGTAACAAAATAAAAATATGTAAATTTTAATGAAAAATGACTAAAAAATAATTTTTCTGCGAAACCTTTCTATCGATGATTTCTACCTTCAGGCATGTTTTAGGTGTTAAATTGAGTAACGAAACCGGACAGGTTGCTTTCCCAGAAAAGCATTTGGTTTTGTAAAAAAAATGTTTTTTTGAAAAAATTATTGAAAATTCACGCTCAAATGCATTGCGTGCCCTGCCAGTATTGCTGTGTGGTAATGTGTCTGACCTATCTAGAATTTACCTCACCTCCAGTGACGTCAGGTGGTCAACCCCCCCCCCCCCCCCCCCGAGATATCGGAAATTTAACCATAGGAAAATTGTTTACCATGAAATTACTCATTTTCTCTATCTACTAATTTTGATAAATTGGAGAGCATGTTCGAGTAAACTCGGACAGGTTCTTTTGTATTGGGGAACCTGTTCGAGTAAACTCGGACAGGTTCTTTTGTATTGGGGAACCAATAACATTACAACGAATATTTGTAGTCTCACCGGGAAAAGAAGGAATCTACAGAAAGTTATTCTTAAATGCAAAGACAACCCAACAACCCAATCCACGGTTACTACAATAAGCGCGGGGGGGCGGGGGGCACGGGGGCACAAGGCAAAAGAGGCAATTGTTCCGCTCCCCTAGGTATAATTGATGCATGTTTCCCCCGGGGGGAAAATCAGAAAATGAAGGTGCAAATAGGGATTAGGGTAATGATATATCATCATCATTCTTTGGCGCCCGTGAATGGTGTTAGGTGCTCCAGGCACCTGACAATGGGATTGGCCTGCTCCGCCACATCGCGCCAGCCTGTGGGGTTCTGCGCTCTTCTTCGCCAGTTAGGCTATTGATCCACCTCGATGTCGTCCAGCCATCGGAACCGTGGTCGTCCCACTCGTCTTCTCCCTTCACCTACTGTAAGGCTGCCCCTGTTGCCACATTGTAAAAAAGGGGTTTAGGGGGGGGGAATCAAAGATGGTATCTTGGAATTTTCAATCGTAAACCTATGTCAAGTTATACCATCAAATGAGACCATTCATTTGGTATCAAAACACACGACTTATTTCTTTTGCTTCAAATTGAACAGGGAATATGCCCAAGAGGTTTGCCACCGTTTGCCTGAAACACCCTGTAAATACTGTATATAGGTCTATAATTGAGGAAAGTATAAAGAAAATCGTTTGAGCTTAGTTATATATACTTAATATAAAAAGCATTTTAAACTCTTTTTTTGCTGTTTATAATAACTATATTGCTATGCCCTTATTTGATATGAAGTCACCGTCGGAGGATGATTATGCAAGTTCTTAACAAATTAGAACGACATTGGTTCAGTAGAGTTTGGGCTCGTGCTCTGCAGTCTGCTTATACGTACGCAAATATATTTTGTACGTATAAATACATACACCACCCCATATACCACTTTTACGGATCCAAGGGTCCTCAAAATATCATGGGAAACACAAAATCATCCACTTCGTAAATGACTGATAGTAAAAGTACTTGCATCATGAGTAATACTCCCCAAACATTAGTATACTCGTAGCTTCGCAATGTGGAATGCAAAGGAAGTTACTTTTATTGTTACTGCGCCTGGTGAAATCTTTTGGATTCTACTTTACATAGTGGGAGCCACCCTAAAATGTGAGAAAAATTAGAAGACAGTGAAGGAAGTTATGCAAGATACTTTTGAGGATGGAGGAATTGTCAGTTTATCCATTGCTGATTGCGCATGCGAGTTGCGTACAACTCGTGCCATCAATGTACTCGTATTAAGCCATTGGTCATGCACCAAATTCCAAATACTGTACCTCACAAATAAATGTCAATGCAATTTAAAAAAAAAAAAAAAAAAAAAAAAAAAAAAAATTATGCTATGCTATATTTAATTCTGAAATATTCTAATGTACACATATATATTTCTTTCAGCTACTGGCAGCGATGGCTTACGGAACCTAACTTTCGCGGAAAAAAACACAGCCATAGAGGAAATCGTCGAAACTACCACTGAAGTGGCTGAAACCATCTACGAAGACGACGTAGCTGAATCTACCATGCGCAACACCCCGAGTGAGACGTCGACTGAACTCTATGTTAATACCTACGATTATCGCAAGTTCAACGTTGTCGTACCAGCCACTGAGTCTCAACGGAATGCGTCTGAACACGACATAACAGACTCTAACGTCGAAGCAACAAATGGGACATTGACCTACCATAATAGAATTTTGTACGCTCTCACCAACGACTTTGTGCGCTACCGCATCTTAACCGCTCAGACCCCAAAGAATAAATCAAAGTATACTTCCAGAAAAATAAAGACGCGGACGGAATGAAACAACCAGCGATAACCGTATTTTGCATGTTACTGCATCAACCATCCACCCTCAAAAGAATGTGTCTGAGCATAACCGACTCTATAACGTCAACACCACGATTGGGGCATTGACCTGCAATAATCATCAACCATTAAAACCCCGAGGAATGAATCATAGTCAACCCCGAAAAAACACTATTATTAAAATTATGTACAGCAGGAGCATTTAATCCGAAATTAAAAAGACGAATATTCTCAAGCAGCACCAACAATATATTAAGTGAAATAATGCAACAAACAGCGGGAAATTAATCAGCCGAAAGTTGGGGATAACAATTTAATCCATTATAGCTGAGCCTTGTTGAAACTTGCCGGGCCGTTAGCGAATTTAGTATTTTGGGGAGGGGGTAAGTTTAAAAAGTTTATTATTTTGATACAGGCATATTTGTTCGAAACCTTCCGTAAAGACAAACAAAGCAGATAGTATTTTTGGCTTTGTGGCACCGGTTCAGTATAATTTGTTACCTATGTTTTTTTTGATAAATACACGCATTATTATTATTATAGTATGTTCACCATAGAGATACCAACCATTCGGGCCTTCAGGACACTGCGCTAACAGGAGAGAACTGAGTAGCAAAGCTCAAATAGTAAGCACAAAAGCAGCAGACCAGCGGCGTATATATGGCCCAGGCCGAGTTCGCGGGTCCTCCCCAGTGGCGGCGCTACGGGGGTGCGGGGGGGGGGGGGCCTGGCCCCCCAACAATTTCTCCGGCCCCCCCCAGGGCCCCCCACTTTTGAGATATTTGACATTTTGTTAAATTGAAGAATTATTGTAATTAAAAAAAGTCCGACACAACTGGTATAAAATAAATAAATAAATAACCGTGTATTTTTCCTAAAACAATTTTTAACCAAATACAAAATACAGTTGATGCGCCCCCTCATGCCAGCGGCGTGCGAGGGTAGCACTCAATACCTAGATATACCTAATTCATTAATGTAATTTGTGGAGTTCGTCCCTGGTCCATAGTCTTATAACTGTCCTGTATGTTGCTGTTCTTGTGTTACTGTCAGTGTTGTCTAAGGGGGGATACTTGTATTAGTTCATGTGCAAGTCCTTGGTAACAAGTTACTTACTTCCATTATGGCATGGCTACTCCTCATTGGCGTAGATAGGGCACCCGTAGCATCCCCCCCAGGATTTCTGGTGACAAATACATTATAGGGGCGAACGGCATAGTATCTACAATATATCGAAAGGGAAATTAATTATTGGTATGCCTATTTCACATGAAAGATATCATGAAAAAAAAATCAACATATTGGCTACTAATTACTTTCACAAAAATAAATTACTCAAAATGCTTAAAATCCCAATACTTCTAACCTATTTTTCTTATCTCTTCTTATATATTCAATGGTATTTCATTCACATTAAAAAAAGAAAATTTAAATAATAATAAAGCCATAAAATTTGCTGGGCAGACTTCAGCAGTGAATGAGTAATGAATCAAAGTCTTGGGGTCCTAAAGCCCCCCCCCCCCCGTAATTTTGGGAATTTACGCCAATGCTACTCCCAATGAAAAGCGTTTTGTTTTTTCATTGGCCCCCCCAGATAGAAGTCATGCCCCCCCCCCTGGCCCCCCCCACCTTAAAATTTCTAGCGCCGCCACTGGTCCTCCCCGAAATGGAAAAATATAAGATAAAATTAGCTAATGTGAGTTGTTGACATGAAAACTTTGCCAGTTCTAATTACGAGAATTTATTACATTATTATAGTCCGGGTCAACAGTTAGCGGTAAACAGTTTAGTTGGTAAATTACAATAATATAAATTATAAAAACGGAGAATATGTCTCTCACTACTGTAATTAAAATTCTTTGTCACGTAGTATTGTATATAATAGGCGTATTTTGTTACACGAATATTTTACATTTGAACACAAATCCCTATTAGAAGTTGGACCAATCAGGGAACAGGAGGAAAAGAAAAATGTAACAAAATGAGCGCATATTGCGAAAACTTAAATGCTGGCCTTGATCCTTGTTCTGCGCATGCGTCAGGACTTAGTCCAATTCGCTCTACCCCTCCAATGAGGAATGTGTACAACTTACAAGTTCCAGAATTTTAAAATATAGCCTAAAAGTAAAACCTCCAGCATTCATTTTTATCAATAGCTTTTCATGGTCCTTAAACATTATTATAAGCCTAATTGCAACCATAGTATCTACTGGATTTTGATCATAGCATACCTACCTATAGGTTTTAATTTTAGGCTACATTTTTAAATTCTATAACTTTAAATTTATCAAAATTAATGGTTAATTGTTAGGTATTATTAATTATGGCAGCTAACTTAACTAATTACTGGGCGAAAGACGCGAAAGACCAAAGATTCCATTTCCAACCATACGGCACGACATATAATACAATTCAGTAGATTCTCGATTTCATCATTGAAAATAGTCAAAACAGTAACTAATTAAGTTAGCTGTCATAATTAATAATACCTAACAATTAACCATTTGATAAAGTAAAAATTCCAGAATTTAAAAATATAGCCTAAGAGTAAAACCTATGGGTAGGTATGTTATGATCAAAATCCCGTAGATACTGGTTGCATTTAGGCTTTTAACAAATGTTTAAGGACCTTGAAAAGCTATTGATAAAAATGAGTGCTGGAGGTTTTACTTTTAGGCTATATTTTAAAATTCTGGAACTAGTAAGTTGTACACCTTCCTCGTTGGAAGGGTAGAGCCAATTCGACCAAGTCCTGGCGCATGCGCAGGAAAAGGATCAAGGCCAGCCAGTTTTCGTCGTATATTATGATATTCCGATATTATATTCTAAGCAGTAGACATGAATTCAAATTAAAGGCGGCAATCCAAAATTTGAAGAAAAGAAACGATATCAATATCACCCATAATTAAAAAATAGCTTCAAACAACTAAAAAAAAAGAACCAGTAGAAATTGGGCTGATGGGCCGTGGTTGATTTGAAAGTTGAATATGGAAGTTCACTTTCATATCGAATATGGACCATCAGCCCATTTCTACTGATTCTTCACAAAACTCCGGCCGCGAAAGCCTTTGCAGTTACATTTTAAAAACCCTGTAAAAAGTAGTCACACCGACAGCATAACATTAACCATTAACACGTTAGTCGTCACAAATCCAAGATGTCAGCGCAGACCGTAAACAAATTGTTGAAAGCCAAAATCGTGGCAAAAATAAAAAACTTAACCAAAAAAAATGAATATCTGATCTACCTCCCGAGCTGGGCTGAATATTATAAAATTTTTAATACTTATCCAGAACACTAATCCGAATTAAGAATCGAACATTTAATACGCTCCACCACCTTTGGTAACAAAATGCACCAAATCGAGTAATCCAAATTCGAATTCGTCTAACAAAATACGCCTAATATAGTATCGATAAACAATAATGTAATACCCATATAATATTAATAAATAAACATTCTATTTTATGCAATAAAGTTCGGAATTATTGTTTGGGTTGTGGGGATCACATGGTTTCGCACACACGGGACAACCAGTCTGCTTCTAGAGCAAGAGCCGACGATGGCCAGACCTTCGTTATTTTATGAAAGCCCAAAGTTTTTCTGTGCATGACCCCTATACAAGTAAGAACGACCAGGGACTATAAAGTTTGGGTTGTGGTTACTTTGGCAGTTAACAGGTATTAGAGGTGCATAAAATAGTACCTTAACTTCGTTAAAGTATAAAGCTTAATTTTTTTATATTTTCTTAGGGATAACTTTAATCTCTTCCTCCATTGCCAGACACTTATGACGGTTGCTAACCCCTGCCAGACACCCCTAAACTTTTAATAATTAAATTGGAAATTATATACTTTTGTTATAGTATAAAAGCTAAATTTTATATATGTTACTTGGGGACCTATGAAGAAATGTTACCTCGATAGCCGGACAGATTAAATAGTTTTTAGTTTGGGGGTGTCTGGCAGGGGGTAGCAACTGTCATAAGTGTCTGGCAATGGATGACGAGATTTCTATAGTTATCCCTAAGGAAATATAAAAAAAAATTAAGCTTTATAACGCGAAGTAACAATACAATGAAGCGGTTCAAGCGGGTGCGAGTGAGATAGGGCGCTTATTCGACTACGCTCGCTCCTACAGCGGACTTTAAATGTGGCTGGCAAGATGTAAAAACTATTAAATCTGTCCGGCTATCGAGGTAACGTTTTTTCATAGGTCCCCACCCCAAGTAACATATATAAAATTTAGCTTTTATACTATAACAAAAGTATAATTACCTATAAAATTAATTAAAGTATAGGGGTGTCTGGCAGGGGGTAACAACCTTCATAATTTTCTGGCAATAGAGGACGAGATTTCTAAAGTTATCCCTAAGAAAATATAAAAAAATTAAGCTTTGTACTTTAACGAAGTTTAGGTACCATTTTATGCACCTTTACTACCTGTTAACTGCCAAAGTGACCACAACCCAAACTTTATAGTCCCTGGTGGTTCTTACCTGTATAGAAAAACTTTGGGCTTTTATAAAATAGCGAAGGTCTGGCCGTCGTGGGCTAGCTCTTAGTCTATTCCATCTTCTCCTTTCTCGCGCAAGGATGCGCTGTTCGCATCACATAAATACATAAATAGCAATATTGTTAATTCTTCTTTTTACATATTTGTTTCCTTTTTCACTACTCACTTTATGCTACGCTCTGTGTTTCATCAGGCTCTTTAGCCGTAGACACAGAGTAGGTTTACCTAATATTGAAGCAGGCTGGGCTAAACTGAATTTTAGTTTTAAGTATTGTTCTGTTCTCATAATAGGTTACTATTGTTAAACAATGTTTGTTCACTTGGTCAGTTGGTCTAATTCACCTTCAATACAGACTTTATTAAACCAAAAAGTGTTTACATGTTCTTCATCCAACTCCAAGGTGGTCCAAGCAGAGGAGTGCCGCAGCCACATTGGATCACGTTGGGGTCACCATGAACTTGAGAACACTCTTTAAATATATTCTGTATAAATTCTGTATAGAATTAGATTTAGACCAACTGAAAAAAAAACATGGCAAGAAAATGTAGCAAGTGTGGGGCTCGAACCAACAAGTCAACAACATTTTGGGTGATAGGCTGATAGTCGGAGTTTGTACCACTACTCTCCTCAATTGCAGCCAGTGTATTTCTTAAAAGTTATATGGCGTTATATGAAAACTTCTATCAATAAGAGCATATTATAAGTAGAGGATACATCAGCTGTGCTTATGCAGGCTTGTGGTAGAGCGGTTAAGACGACGCCCCGGTTAAGCGTAGATCGTGGGTTCCAGTTTTATACCTATATATCCTTTAATTTCGTTTATAACTTCAACCGAAGGTTAATTTAATGTCAGTGTTATATACTCCATATAGTACTGCAATATAATGTGTAAAAAGCATTGCCTTGAGGGCATTAAAAGTAAGCTCACAGACTTGTTCGGTTAGATAGTGATCGCTGAACTAACCTGTCTAACATTACCAATCATGTCAAGAAGAACATATCATGAGTAGATGATACATCAGCTGTGCTTGTGCAGTCTTGTGGTCGAGCGGTTAAGACGCGTTGATCGTGGGTTCGAGTCCCACCAAGCCCAGTTTTATATATCCTTTAATTTCCTTTATAACTTCTACCAAAAGTTAATTTAATGGCAGTGTTATATACTCCATATAATACTGCATTATAATGTGTACCGAATAGCAAATTTCACATTTTTTAAAGTAAACCATAACAATTTTTGTATTTTTCTTTAAAATAACGGGCAAGGTCTGAAACTTCTAGAGCTTTGAAATTTGCCAACATTGTGTGGTTCAAATTTACACTTAAAATGTCGAGAAAAGGTGACATGTGTGGGAATAGGAATCACACGGTGACACGGACGAGCGCCAAAGTCTTCACTCATTGCGAAAAATTACTTTGTGAATTTTTACGTTGTAACTTTAAACGTTAAACTTTACAAAGTAATTTTTCACAATGAGTGACAGCATGTTTTACAAAGTTACTAAGGAGACTATTATGATTGTATAGCCAAAGTATTTACTAGCTACCATCCCGGCGACCATCGTATATCCCGGCTCCACTCTGTTAGTACCCTAACAGACATACTTTAGTCGGTCCCTTGTTGATTATTATAATTGATTCTTATGACTGGCTGACAAAAGAAGCCCTGGCACCTGACTGTCACTAAAAAAAAACTTTATTGTGATGCAATAGCTCAGTAAGCCCCCCCCCCCCTCCCCTCCCTTGGCAATGATGGCCTTTGCTTCTGGCAATCCCCAAAAATCGTATGTTTTAGGATAGGGAAAATCGTTACAGCTGTAAATAATTTATTTATTAGCGGAATGAATTAATATTATTTTGAATAAAGTAATTTTATTAAAAAATCAGGCAAAATCAAATCAGTTGAGATCAAATCGGTCCAGAACAAATGCCTATACAGGGGCCCAGAGGATTTCCCCTGTTGGGCTCCCTTAACCTATAACAATTTCTAGTATCTAAAATTAAAATTAAAACTGAATTAAATGAAATCACTCATCAGACCTACTAATTAATTAGTGAATAGGGAAGGTATGGGTTCTCCCGACTCCCGTACCGGTTTTTGACTTACGGGGTAACATTGACACATCTGACTTTCAAGTTGTTGGACTCGATTAAAAGGGCAAAGTATAGAAGTAGACCTATTTAATGTAATATAATTAAAAACCAGTCGCCTTTAGTTTCCTTCTGATGCTAACGCGTCTCAACATTAAACCTGCATGTTCAGATCCATACATCAGTTATCATTCTGTGGCAATATTCAGTCTGCACTTGGCGGTTGGTTTGGACTTTTTGCTCTTTTATAATGTGAATAAAGGTATGTACAATCGTTAAAGGTTACAATTACGCCGTTCATGGACTCATGAATGGTACAAATTATAGAAGGAAGAGGGCACCGTATGGTTATGTCAGTGGTGGGTCCAGAGGGGGCCAAGGGGGCCGTGCCCCCCCCCCCCTTAAAATTAGCGTACAATATATATGGAATAAGACATTCTTAACAAAAACCTTAGTATGGTAACATGAATATGTCTTCCATGTTTAAATTATAAATTTTACTGCTGTAAAAATCGAAAAACCCCACTATTTTGAACTTATATTTTCAAATTGATATTAGCACCCCCAAAAACGCGGCCGAAAAAGGCCTACTTTCGCTGAAAATCGGCAAATCGGCTCCTCCTAGGCTAGGTACCTACCTCCACTTAAGGCCAAGCCGGAGAGTTGTGATCTTGAAATTTGAGTGTTGAATACATAGAAATATAATAGAACTGGAGCGGCGGGAGTCATAATATGCCATACGAGGCACCAGTTAACCATAAGCCAACTATCAGAGATAAGTACCAACGCAAAAAATATCGAAGTCTTACACATTGCAGCATAGCAAAGCGGATACCAGGACCCCGTCAAAAGCTCTGTACTTAGCTTGTGCAGGCTACACTAGCAGCCATATTGATAGCGGTCTCCAGCCACGAGATGGTTGAATATCCATTTTATAAATAAAGCCCCGCGTCATGTACCTGTTCCGTATTTGACTTGTATTATTTCAAATAATTGCAGTTTTAACTATTTTTTGGCGCTTTACTGTCTAATTAAGTGTTGAGCTTCTGACTGAAGTGCATTTCATTACAAAAGTTGAAGGTTTTTCTTCCCTGTGGGGCACGTAAAAATGTTCTAAAAGGTATGTTTTTAATTGCTTCATGCACAAATTTTAGACCTAATGTAATTGTAATTTTTGGTTCAGTCAATAGTGTAAGCATGTCTTCGCGTATACTATACCCTTCTATCGATTTTTACTATACCCCTGCGGTTTAAAACATATATTACGAACCCCCTGCAAATTCATTTCCAGGCCAGTCACGTGACCCCCTCCGGTTTGGCCTTAACGGATTGTCTACTCTAGTAGTTATGGGACACCCTGTATAATTTAACGTGTCACGACAATGAGGCCTAGTACAGGATCCTTTCTCATAACCGTTGCTAGTTTTGGGAAGCAACATGCCCAGCAGCCGCGTTTCACCCTACAGGTGAAGAAAATCTATAAGAATTTGGGGAGTCCTGGGGCACCAATGAAATTAAATGCGTTAATGTTGAGTAGTAGTGAATGTGTGCTATGCCGCGACCCAGGCCTATCGAAAAATGACCAAGTGCGGGAACCTCGAAATAATTTTATGTGACCTGTTTTTAAGGGGCTGTCTTTTTCTTGAGGCCTAAGTTATCGCAAAAAATTTCGTAATAAATCTTTTAGGTAATTTATTAATAATAAGCTACCTACAGGTACCTGTTTTATACTCCATTATGTGCTGTGAACACGAAGAAAATTCACTTCTTTATCAGATTAAAACAGTGGCTTGAATATACTTAATTAGGGGAATTCACTATGTAATTCAGCATGCTAAATGTTTATCATTTTAAATTCGGAACCGTAGTCTAAACATCTGGAAAGTTGTGTGAATGAATAAAACATGTATTTAAATAAAACAATTGGGCTAATACGGTACTCAATTAATGTAAGGCCTCAATAGGTAGACGTAGCCTATAACAATATTCCCTGCCCTAAAACTAAAATAAAAAAAAAATAGACATACTACTATTAAACTAAACTGTTAACTTACATATTAATAACATATCCCACACAAATAAATACTAACAGTTCAAGTCCAGCCCACTATTTCAAATAAGGATTCCACCTCTTCCCGTCTCATCAGCCATTAAAATATAAACCTTCATATATTATAGTCCTGCTAAATTTTAAAATTGATAAATTATTTCTCATAAAATATAGATGTAGGCTAGGTCTATAAATAAAATGTAAGAAAATAAAAATAAATTTAAAAAAAACATTTAAAGCAAATTTACGATTTTATGACAATTTATGTGAAACATTTCAGATTTACGATAATTAGTGTGAGGTAAGACTGTTTTATCAAGTGGAGCCCACACATTCAATTTCTTGCGCAAAGTCAAATTTCTAATGAAATAATTATGAGGTGTCATAAACTAGAAAAATTGTTCCTCTACGTTTTGATGAACCTTTTTTGGATTATGTACCGTAGGCGATACTAACACCGATTGGCCACAGTTCTGGCATTTGATCTGTAAACAAATTACTGTCACTGAGGATATCAGGTCGAAGGAGTTCCAAAACAAGTCACAGACTCGTAAATGAAATGAAAGGCACATTTTGTCTACTTCATAACACCTCTTTTATAACTCTAATATGAAATAAATAAATAATAAATATTGACTTTTTGTTCTATTACTAAGCCAAATTAGCGGAGTTAGTGTTATAAAGCTCTCTCTTACGCTCAACTAGGAAAGCCCGGGGCCGCTAGCTTTACATGCCCTACAATGCATGGCCCGAAAATGTAGCAAGTGTGGGAAACGAACCGACAACCTTTCGGGTGAAAGTCGGAGTCTGTACCACTACTCTACATTGCCTGACTATTGAAGTCTAAAGAAAAATTTGACTTTGTGCAACAAAAAAAGCGTGTGTGCCCATTTCCTCAATACCAGGAACGAGTCCATATCGTAGTTTACCATCTATAAACAACCCACATTCTTCCTGTCAGTGGCGTAACGATAGGTTTTCGAAGGGGGCGGTGCATAATTTGGCTCACCTCCCCATTTTCATTAAAGTGTAGAAAAAGCGCTATCATGATTGAACAGGTGCCCGTTCAACCTTGATAACGCATTTTATTCGTAAATCTCTGACTTGTATTGTTTCAGAATAATGCAACTTCAAAAATGAGTGACAAGGAAGAAAGTCACCCACAGGGAAATGCTGGTGGTGGAGAGTCACCAAGAGAACAAACATCCCCACTGGATTTATCTGCTGAAGCGGAACAAAGTCCTGCGCAGGTATATTCAATGGTAAAATAAATATAAGATGTCCCACCAGCTGTTAATTATTTGTTGCCAGATTTCCGCAATGTCCCCATAAACAGCCCAAACCCCATATTTCAGAATTTTACACTGCCTGTTTTTTCTCCAGCCAGCGATAATGAAATCGAATATGTTGCACCTGATTATAAGACGTATATGGTCGATTGTGGGTAAACGTAAATGATATCTGCCGATTCGCCGTGGAGGAAATGTGACCGGGGTTGCAAAAATAAAAAAATAAAACAGTAGAAAATGAAAACAAATGAATAAATAACTGACTGATCAAGGTGGTAATTGTTCATAGGACCAGGGGCCTACTATAATACTTCTTAGTTACTCGGAATACTACTTACAGAACTTCAACTAGCGGGGGCTCAAACGGCAGAAAATTTGTCTCGCTCGAGAGTTTTATGGATCCATAAAACAGTTGATGTAGTTCGCCTTAGTGATCTACTTGCCAGCTCTCGAAAGGGAGTACCAAGGAGCCCCCCCCCCCCCCCGGGAGGAATTTTTGATATGCAGGTCTATAGAAGTACGTTAATAGGATTTCTTAGCTTCTGGTGGGCAAATATCTTCCCGAACTGAGTTAGACCAAAACCGAATGGAAGGTCACTAGATTTTCCTGTCTAACAACATGGCGTATTTCATGGTAATGTATCGAGTAGTTTGTCCACAGTCTGCGTTACTCAAATAAGGGTAACAGAATATTCTGATTTCAAAACCCTCCTAGAAAAGTTTACATTTCAAACATTTATTGCAAAGTGACACCGGTTTCAGGGTGTGAAACGTATCCATGAGGAGTTACAAAGGACTTCAGCTGGTGGAACATTTCGCGTGGCGCAACAGGATACGCATACGTGCGGGCAACATGGGGTAGAACCTAGCATACCAGTCGCATATCTAGAGGATATGGGGATTTCGGGTCACAGTGGTATGTTAAGTAGTTTTGAGACTCTGCCTAATGTACCTGCCCAGCCAACGTTACACCGAATAGACGAACGTGCATATTCCTATATGAGGGAGAGAGAGATGTTAGAGGGTGAGCCTATTCCAAAGAGGGCGCGCACTTTACCAGCTCATACAATATCTCGAGTGGAAACGGAATCATTGGGACCCGGGGATACGTGGCGAACTTATGGTGCCGTACCTGAAGAAGCAGCAGCTACAGCTGGCGCAACACTCGGACTGCAGCCACCACTTCTAATTCCTGAATTTCCACACTACATTGCACCCAGAGTATCAATACCTAGCCCACCACCTGGAGCGTTGCTACCACATTTGTTACATACATTTTCACCTGCGACTGCACCGATAGGGTCAGAACCCTTTATACTACCAACAGTGTACGGTCCCTATCCACCTCTAGCGCCTTCGCATGAGACTGGTTTCAGAGCAACAACAGAAATTAGACCAACACCTGAAGTGTCGCTACCACAACCGGTATCTGCATTTTTACATGAGATTATACCGAAAGTACCAGACGTCTATCCACCTACTGAAGAACAGAATACGCAAGCAATGCTTGACTCTGTGCGTCTGGGCTTCGTCAGGGCTTCGTCAGGGCCTGTGACTGCACCGATAGGGTCAGAACCCTTTATACTACCACCAGTGTACGGTCCCTATCCACCTCTAGCGCCTTCGCATGAGACTGGATTCAGAGCAACAACAGAAATGAGACCAACACCTGAAGTGTCGCTACCACAACCGGTATCTGCATTTTTACATGGGATTATACCGAAAGTACCAGACGTTTATCCACCTACTGAAGAACAGAATACGCAAGCAATGCTTGACTCTGTGCGTCAGGGCTTCGGAGCAACAATAGCAATTAGTCCAACATCTGGAGTGTCGCTACCACATTCGGTACCTACATTTTCACCTGCGACTGCACCGAGAGGGCCAGGAATCTTTACACTACCTCCATCGCCCCGTCCGCATGCACCTCTGAATCTACCGACAGGGTTCAAATTAAATGCACTACTTGAAGAGCAGAGTCCGTATTCAATTCTTTCGGCTTCGCATGAGACTGGTCTCAGAGCACCAACAGAATTTACTCCAACATCTGAAGTGTCGCAACGGCTAGTACCCATTTCACAATTTCCACTGTACCCTCATGCCCATCGTGCGAGACGTGCGTCTTTGCAAGAAAATATGTTCAGACCACCAAGAGTAATTCCTCCAACATTTGAACGGCCGTCACCGTATTGGCCATTTTCCGGTGGAACTGTACCGAGAGTTCATGATCCATCATTAAGATTGCAGCCGCAGTATGAACCGATGCCTTCATTCGAGGTAGTTCAAAAAATTCGTTCAGAGACACCTGGTATGAGGCTGCAGGACATAATTCGATCCATACCCTTACTCACATCCTTACCCGTACCCGGATCATCAGCCGATGGAACAACATCACGTAGCCGTAGAAGACGTCCACGAGCCAAAAGTTACCAACATCTAACTTTTATATGTCCAACTTGCTCACGATCTTTTGATTCGCAATCTACCCTAACAAGACATATGAAAACTCACACGAAAGATCGCCCTTATGTATGTGAAACGTGCGAAAAGGCATTTTTGCAACAAAGTGATTTAAATAAGCACGCAAAAACTCATACAGGAGAAAGGCCTCACAAATGTCCACTTTGTCCTGCAACTTTTACGCAAAGATGTAATATGTATGCACATTGTAAAACCATCTGCGGAGGGACTATTGATCCAAAAACTGATTTTGCTCCACGTCGCAAACGTCGTGACCCTCATGAGTTGCGATACTTGTGCGAAGTATGTGGTAGACGTTTTATTCGAGTAGATTATTTAGTACGTCACTTAAATAAACACCGTAAAAATGAATGAATGAATGAATGAATAAACACGTAGGAGTTGGCCATCTGCTTGAGATTGCTATTGCCGATTAGTATTTTTATAGTTTACCAAAGCAAAGTTCTGCGGCTGATTAATTAATTGCAAGTATCATATTTCCTTCACTTAATTCGTAGGCCGTATGGAGGCCGTAATTCGTATGGAGTGAGCTCTGACCATTATTTTGCCAGATAACCATTAAAGTTATTTCCCTTCCCTTTTTATCATATATTTTTTTAATTTAAGAGGTCATGCTACGTAGAAAATGAGCACCCCAAAAATTTGTTGTTTTTATTGACTTTTTATTTTTATTTAATTGACAACGAAGGTCATTAAAGATTTGGCTCTTGGAAGTTGTAGAAGACTACTTCATGCATTATATAATAGGAAATATTAAATTTTGGTACCTTAGTTCTTTCATACTAAACAGACTACAGACTAAAATTTCGCGTATTCTGGGATTTTTGGAAGAACTACTAAACCGAAAAGTAAAAATACCCGATTATATGATGCAAGAAGTAGTCTTCTACAACTTAGATGGGCCAAATTTTTTATAATTTGCTGAGTTAATCAAATAAAAAATTAAAAATATTTAATTTTTTATGGTGGGAATTTTCTACGTAACATATCCTCATATTGCTCTTGTAAAGGATAAAAAATTTCATTAAGTAATAACCCGTTATAATAGCAAGTAGGCTTCACATTGTGGCTTGTGGGTTGGCCCATACCGAATAGTAAAGTAGTAAAATAGCATTTCAGCATAATTAGTCATAGTTTCTTTATAGAAAATATGAAGAAAAAAAACAGCAATGTGGGACATGTGTATAACGAAGCCCCCCCCCCCCCCCATCATTTGCGTCCTTTCAGCTGATCTATAAATTTACTTCATAAGTTGGTAGGCACATATATCAGGTTATAATTATTTATAAATAATATGTGTAATATTTATGGTATTTTCCTAATTTTTACTGTACGACATTTATGGAAATGTGCTTTTATATGGTCTACACCATTGCAACAGTAATAAACTCTATTTCAAAGTATATGGATCGATATAGATGCAAACTAATAATATCAGCTTAGTTTTTATTATTTTATTCTAGTTTTTTTGCCATTGGCCTATCAGACTTGCTTATAATTTATTTAACCATTTTAATCACATAATTTTCCATGTTCTACGTACTTTAACATTAAATATTATTATGTACTGAATATTAAATTATTACTATAGCGCACAGACTGGGTTTTTCGACCGTATTTCTCTACCTCATTATGATGATTCTAGCCAATACAAATAACCATAACTTGTAAGAACACAGTGCTTTTTATCGGTACTCGACTTCGATGGCCAGGTGGTAACGTGCTTGCACTTGTGCGAGTCTGTACACGCCATGCGATCGGAGACGTGTCGCGCGGAACTCAACATGGGTACTAACCTACAGAGGCGACTGAAGAGGTCAATTGGATACATTAATTACTTCATAACTACCTACAGTCCGACCAATCCGAAAATGTTGTGCATCCAATATACTGCAATGCTCCATGACCGTGTACAATTGTACTGGAAAATTAGCGTACACTATGTAAAATAGGACATTCTAAACAAAAACCGTAGTATGGTAACATGAATACGTCTTCAATGTTTAAATTATAAATTTTACTGTTGTAAAAATCGTAAAAATGGTAAGGGTGGAGCAAGCCCCGAACACCTCACCTATTTCCAAAAATCAGTTTAATATTCTGGGCCGGCAATGCCGACCGTATCAGATATTAAGCTGATAAGAACAGATACTACACTTTGATCTTAGCCATAAGGCCGAGAAGCGAAAATCGTAAACTATTTTGCACTTATATTTTCAAAACCACTTCTTGGGTTTCTACTTCCTGGTGTCTCAAAACGTGTAAATCCGTTGTTTTCCCTATACTAGGCTACGTATAATATGAAAGCGACAATGCAATGAATAAAATTTGGTTTATAATAGTTTTGACCTCGGGGGCTACATGTTCACCTCACAGTCCATATGTCCTTTAGCCACTGCTGAACTCTCCGAGGTTATGGTCTTTAGATTCCCGGAGGCTGGCTACTTCTGCAGGAAGGCTATTTTTCACGTCCACGATCCCTGAATAGGAGCGCGTTGCTAGAGGCAGGCCAAGGGGAGACTTCTCACTCGATCCCTCCACTTTTTCGCACCTATATCAATCAAAGAATTTTGTTACTACTCATACTTAAGGCCATGCCCAGGTTTTGATTTCGGGGGCCTTACCATGTTGAATCCATTAGAGCAGAGCATGTTTCAAACTGCTGCAAATTAGGTAGTGTGCACATGCAGCGTTGGCAGGGGAACATGGTGGGACATGATAACGCGCTGAGACTATACCAGTCAGTCTACGTGAGTGTCGAGTCCTCGTCACCTCCGATTTAATCGTTTGACTTTACCATGTTCCCCAAGTGGTTAGGAATCCACCTCCACTATAATCAGGAGGTCCACCCTGTCAGTCAACTCCCCTTTCCCCCAAAGTGAAAGAGTCTGCCCTTAGGGTGCCTCAAGTTAACAAACAGACTCCCCCCCCCCCCAGGCTGACAGTATTAGGTGGCTAATCCTACCGCTGCGGGGGTAGCCACCTAACCTTCGCAAGGATGGGGGGGGGGCTGTTGTAGTAAATGTAGTTTTATAGGTTTTACATTATATACAATAGATATATTAAGGCACTCACCGATTTACATTATATTGTACACTCGAGCACTTGGACAAAGAACGACAGTCATGGTCTACAGGCCACAGGGTTGCTCTAAGAGCTCCGAGAGCCCGAGAGAGGTCCAAGAGAGATCCGAGAGAGAGCTACGCACTTTCTGTCGCTACTCATATTTATCACCTCGCCTGGCTACGTCACATGAACAGGCTTTCACAGACTGTACCGAAGGCGCGCTGCTAATTCAGCACTCTTTTAGCACAGACCGTAGAAAGCAATTCATTGACAGCTATACAGCGTGTTACATACAATATATGAGATATGTAGATACAGAATGTGCCAACAACTATACATTAATATACGGTGCCCACCGGCAGGTGCCTGGAGCACCTGACACACCCCCGGAAAAACAAAATTACGTAAGTAATTTAAAACATTATAACTAAGTAGAAGTGAAAAAAAATACTTATTGAATACAATACAAGGCTTAACTAGTCCTGTGGGTCTGAACAACATAATACCTATCTATAAAACTATAATGGAGTCTTTGGAATGTCAGCTGGAGCACTGCGCCGTTGAAGACTGACATTATTCCGCTTCGAAGATTCATGGGGGGGGGGGGGTTCACTTAGTTGTGTGCCATCACATCATCACATGAAGAGTTTATAACGAATGTTGTATCCGATAACTTGGTAGAATGGTGCAACTGAGCCTGAGATACCGTGTAACCGGACTGCGCGTGGCGGATAGTGCTGAGAAGATCAGCTGTTGAAATTACTGTATTGTATAGTAGTTAATGAGCGGCAGGTGAAGTACCGTAGCCACCGATTCAATCACTGCAGAGCTGGAGGTAGCCTGCGTAGACAGATTGGCTGTAGGTAACTAGAGCAGTGAGTTGTGTGTCACTGATTATCTCACGACCAAGGCTGGTCGTCATCCATCATAATATATCGTACGTGGTGCATGTAGCTTACTATTGTAATATACGCATTTTTCTGCTTCATTGCTTCTGTAGAACAGTTCTTGGTTGTAACATCTAATCGGTTAAAACAAATTTTCGACTCCTTCGAGTTCGTATCAGACGTTTCAATATTTCGTACACATGGTACTTTACACAAAACAAAACACATAGGCACTGAGGGGGAGGGGGGGGGACGTCGACGACGAAGTCTCATCTTCCATAGAGGCACTCTCGAATACGTTGATACACATATCACTACAAGACATTGCACACATTAAAATACGAAATGACCCATAACTTAAACATTATCAAATTACGCACATTAAATTAGAATTTAGGACTATAAATGCAATTAAATCATTAAAGCGACCGGGGGGTGGTCTTGAAATGACTAAAATAGAAAAGAAAACTTACAATACATTTCATACTTTTACGATAAAACAATAATTATATAACTACAAGTGCTCGGTGCCAAGCCAATACAAATACAAAATTCTTACATAAATAATGATTTTCATAAATTCTTCGTATTTTCATCATTGCTGCGCTGGAGTGGCTGATGTCGCTATGTCCACTAACGAGAAATACAAGTACAACAATACAATTTGTGAGGAAGTGTATTATCAATGCTATTTAATAGTAACTTATTCATTTTATTAATTAATAGGTATGTCTTATATGGTGAACATATGACTATTTCGATAAATGTAGACTACCCATTTGAATATGTGTAGGCTAAGTCGCTTACACTAGAGATAAATAGGGAATGAGAATGAATATAAAGATATTTATTTATTTATTTTATTTTCAAAATGAACTTATTATTTATGATTCAATGATTTTAAGTGACAATTGTCAAAAGTGTCAATACTAACAGCGACGATAGACATATGAAGGCGGTTGTGTAGACCATAATATATATATATGGGTTACATTATAGGCCCAACCAAAGGGGCGTTTCTATGATGAACTAACTACATAGTGAAAATATGTACAATTCATTTAGACGACTTGGCAAAAGAGGATCACGTCATTATTATTTGCAGTATTTAGCCTTAAAAGGCTATCCATGTGTAATTGGGGACAAAGTTTTTGATACTACAACGTTGAATTGCTACTAATTGTTTAACAATTATGGCTGTAAAAGCTGATGAGACAATATTATACGATATGCCAATCAATTGGACGAAAGAACCGCTTCATAATGGTACATCAATATACACAAAATACATGCTAATTGGGCCCAAAAAGCCCAAAATTGGGACATAACGACACCGCCAAAATCTGATTCTTGAAGTAGATTTCTTGATTTCTTGCCAGGTACCTGTAACAACGGAGGCTTCTTTCAAAATGTGTAGTATCGCCCTTAAGGCAAATAGGATTAGATTGCTATACTAAGCAGCTTAAAACGAAGTATCGGAGGATTATTATCAATTCGAATAGCCTGTATAGGCACGGAACATATTCCTGGCAAAATATGAAATGCCGATATCTGCGTCTGATGTCGGGACAGTGTATAAGCAGAAACTTGGAGGCCTTATCCTGAAGGCTAAGCTGACTAATCTGCTGACGATACGTTTACTGAAGACGGTGCTCAATGCCACCGCCAAGGAAAAAAATTAATATGATCCGGCTGAAATGTTAGGAGAAATTACTGTCACCGGAAAACCGCCCCTAACGTCCACATCAAAAATAATGCTGACAAAGGGCAGGTCATAAGGTGCATTGTAAAAATTGTTATTATAAGCTTTAGAAAAACAAAGATGCGATTCATAGCTTTTGTACATAATTGATGATATTACCAGCAGAGAAAAATTTTCAATATAATTATCTGCAACTCCAAATATTCATAGAAGAGGCTACGTTCGGCCACAGTTAAAACTTTAATTATAACATAATGGCATATGCTAGTATCGATGTCTTAGTTCCTCAATTATTATTCTTAGTATTATCATTGTTATTATTATTAAAAAAAAAAAAAAAAACGATTCCCAAGTTACTTAACTAAGATAAATTATTCTAAAGAAAATTGGTCGAGTTCTCCAATAAAACAAACAGGCAACACATAACGGTGTATGATCATGATGAATACCAAGTGTAAACTTAACTTTGTAACCTAATAAATGACAATTATGGGTTCTACCCAATATACTATATACACCCAAGGCATTCATAGCTTATCTTCTGAACTTTCAAAGTTCAAACACATAATATTTAGTTGCTTACTTATTATTATTATTACTTAATAGGCACTATTATAGCCTACATGATTCTTTCTTTCTTTCTTTACCAATTGTAAAACTTTACTTTATAAACTTAACTTAAATGCAAAGGGGTGCGTTTGCGTGTCATTTTAAAACTATTACATATCACAAATATCATCGAATCCTTACTTACTTACTAAACGTAAAAACGCAAAGGGGTACATTTGCAGAGTTCCTATTTTAACATTTTATCCTATATAACCATCTACGATTCTAAGAAATTACGGGAGCAACGTTAAGACGCGATGCAACATGATAATATTAAGTTTGGGATATTTCGACAATAATTGGTTCTAAAATTAATATCTTTATAAATTTACTAGCAAACGGCGAATTTCAATACAAGGATTAATTATCGTGGGGATTAAGAACAATTAAAATGTATATATATATATATGAATGATGATTTTATTTTTATTATTGTAATGTATTATATTGCTATTTTATTTATTTATTGATTATTTTTATGGATATTTCTCTTTATGCAGATGCGGGTTTGGACAAATTATTCAAAATTCGGGACAGTAATGTTGGTTCCTAAGCGATAATTGGGCTAGACAATTAGAGTGTAGCGCCCTATCCTCTAACTTCTTTCTGGAATACCTACACCCATTGCAGGCAGACCGAGGAAGAGTGCCATTACCCAACACGCCTTGAAACGGCAATAACAAATTGTTAAGACACTGCAAGCTAAGCAGTGAGAGTATGCTTTAAGGCTGTAATTTTAAAACTGAGACTATTTACGTGCGGAAACGTAATGGATGAACGAAATGTTTAAAATTCGCGAAACTCCGTGTTACTTAGACTTAAAAAAAAATCATAAACTATGTCAGTTGCATAGAATTTGTATGAGCTTAACTCCAAGTAGGTTGAAAATTGTACTCGTGCTTTAAGTACACTCCTATAATTATACAACAGGGCAATGGTTAGCTTAACTTAACTAATTAACTCTTAACAATTACGCAATATAACAATGGATTTGATTAATTACAAGGTAGAGAAAGAATATGGAATTAGACGAAACTGACCTATTCGGGATATAGCCTACACCTAAACCATTAAAATGGCTCTATTTTATGACGGGTTTCTTAACTAAAACGTAAAACGACACTTTCATTATAAACGTAGAACTTAAAACTAACACTTGTGGTCTTTGACACTTTATTTGTAACCATACCTAAATAAAATTGGGCTCTATCCTTATAGACCTTAAACTTACATCTTATGTTTAGGCACTTTAACCAGCTAAACCTTAAATAATCGGAAAGACCAGGGTACTGGTTCTTTCACTATAACTTACGAATCGAACTTAAAACTATACTTGTGCTCTTTTGGCACTTAATTATTAATCGAGTGCATTATTTTTCATTATTTCGTAATACATATTATCAATATTTATTGGCTAAACTAAACTAATTGACCAACTTAGTGGTTCTTCAAGCTCAAAGGCTTTTAAATTGCAAACTCGAATATTTCATTTCATGGTACCATTTATTTAATTAGGCTCTTAGGCCTGTGTAGGAATCGTTCATCTACACTTCACTTTTCAAATTACTATTATTGTCATTTCTTTTCACTTAATCAATATATTTCAAACTATTAATAGGAAGTACTCTCTATTATATAGTATAGCTGTTGTTACAGCTTCCACTTATCATTATTATTATATCATAATCAAATTAATTATATCAGGATTTTTTAGCATATATGCTCCACCGTAAAGCAAATTAAAAAAAAATTGTTTTGACAACATAATGATATTACTGGAGAACTCACCAAATATACGACAGATATCCCTTCTTAAATTATTAATTATCAGCCTAATTATTTAACAGACCATAAACTACAAAACAGCGCCCATCCTGCGGTATTAAAATAAACATATTAAACAAGATAATATCATTTTTAAGTAATTAATTAATATAAATCCAATATAACGATATTCTCATTATACATTTGAAAAAAATAAAGAGACGGGGTTAATTAAATTGCAGCCACCAACTATTAAGTTGGGGCCACCGTTGCCACCAACTATTAGGTGGCTATTCCCACCGCTGCCACCAACTATTAGGTGTCTAATCCTACCGCTGCGGGGGTAGCCACCTAACCTTCGCAAGGATGGGGGGGGGGGGCTGTTGTAGTAAATGTAGTTTTATAGGTTTTACATTATATACAATAGATATATTAAGACACTCACCGATTTACATTATATTGTACACTCGAGCACTTGGACAAAGAACGACAGTCATGGTCTACAGGCCACAGGGTTGCTCTAAGAGCTCCGAGAGCCCGAGAGAGGTCCAAGAGAGATCCGAGAGAGAGCTACGCACTTTCTGTCGCTACTCATATTTATCACCTCGCCTGGCTACGTCACATGAACAGGCTTTCACAGACTGTACCGAAGGCGCGCTGCTAATTCAGCACTCTTTTAGCACAGACCGTAGAAAGCAATTCATTGACAGCTATACAGCGTGTTACATACAATATATGAGATATGTAGATACAGAATGTGCCAACAACTATACATTAATATACGGTGCCCACCGGCAGGTGCCTGGAGCACCTGACAACAGGGTTACTTATAGCAGGCGTTAGAAACAACAACAGGTGTCAGCGGGGGAGGGGGGGGGGTGGTCCAAAAACATTTTAACGTAATTTATTAATGAAAGTCCATTATATCCAATGTTCAATAAAATATTATATTATATAAATATATATATAGTATATAAATATATAAAATATAAATATTATATTCAATAAAATGATAAATTGTATCCCTAAAATATAAAATGAAATTTTAATTTGAATACAGCCGTTTTATTTCGGGGGGGGGGGGGGGTCCGGACCCCATGGACCACCCTCCTGTGCACGGCCATACTCATACTAATGAAATTATTTGATACTTCTCCTTTATTTCAATACAATAGCTTTGAAGTAAATATAAAAAGCAGACTTGAAAATTTCTAACCAACCGAGCGAACCAGCTTTTTTCAAATCTCTGTCTGGTCTTACTCGGTCAGAGTGTATATAAGATGATCCCGATTACCGTACTTAAGTTCCCGTTACAATTTTCAATGAATCAATACCTATCGGCCGAGCTATAGTGTCGGTAAAGTTCCTTAAAACATAGCACACGTAATATATACAATACAATAACTATATATAATATACACTATGTATATAGAAA
This sequence comes from Psococerastis gibbosa, assembly GCA_963971405.1. Classification (NCBI taxonomy): domain Eukaryota; kingdom Metazoa; phylum Arthropoda; class Insecta; order Psocodea; family Psocidae; genus Psococerastis; species Psococerastis gibbosa. Next base: position 3,371,822 of record OZ020492.1, read on the forward strand.
TACTCCTTATATATAAGAGTGTATAAACTGTATATAGTACGTGGACAATATTCTTGAAACTGTCAATTAACTAACAATTAACTGAGTTTGAAGAGGTAACCTAACATCGACTTTGATGTGGAAGGTGGAAGCGTGCATGTACTTGAGCGAGTCTCTACACTACCCGCCATGCACTCAGAGGCGTGTCGTAACTCAACACGGGTAATTAGCTACAGAGGCGACTGAAGAGGCCAATCGGATGCATTCATAAAATTGTTTGTATGTGATTAATAAACCTTAAAAAAAAAAATCAAGTGTAATTCGGTTGAAAATCATGGCATAGCTTGCCGTATACTAACGCAAAGGACGATTTTCTGCAACACTCCATGCAGAGAATCGTGGGGGTCGGATCACAGTCCACTGCCCTGCTCCAGAATGTATCAGCGCTGGCACGGCGTCTTAAATGGCTGAGCAGTCAAGTAAATAGTTAGAAAGTACTAATATAATGACGTATAAATGGGAGAGCAATAACAACAACACTTACCTAAAGCCCTTGCGGAAGAGGGCGACTACAACTTCTCCATCGATACCAAAATTGTGTTGGAGCGCTACAGTGGCGTAAGGTATTTGTCGTTGGCCAGCCATCCCGCGCAGCTGTAGGCATATCTCGGTGCATTGGGCAGTACCAGAGCTAGTGGAAAACAGACCGCCACTGAAGCAGGCAAGTCATCTCATACATAAATAACGTCAACTGATACCAGCAGTAAGTGACAGTAAGCCATCTGAGGCTTCAGCATTGTATATGTTAACTTAAGAACACAATTGGAGGCATTGATAGAGGTTGCGATCCCGAACCATTTCTCAATCCTGGGATTTCGGGATTTGATGACTTCAGCCTCGAGATCTCAGGATTGGGTCCAATAGGAAATTTCTTGTTAATAATTAATTCTCGTAATCACGTCAGTTAGAATTTACTCTTACAATGAATCCATCAGACCAGTTAGGCATCTAAGATTTTTTGATAATTATTATAAGGACGATTGCAAGTTTGGATTTGCTTTGTGCTGTTAGTGATATTATGGTCTATTTTGTTTTAAGTGAGGTAGTGTTTAGCGGCAAACTGCTATCAGGAGCGCACTGGAGAACGAGATTGCCAAGGGACCCTCAAAATGATTGCCAATGATCACTTTATGTTGAGTGTGATTTAATTGATGATGTTTTGCAAATGTCTACGGTCTCAGGAGCGCACTGGAGAACGAGATTGCCAAGGGACCGTCTACATGATTGCCGATGATCACTTTACACAGAGTGTGTTTCAATTGGTGATGTTTCGCAAATTGCTATCAAAAGCGCACTGGACAGCGAGATCTGTGTTTTTCATGACATACTGTACTCCTCTTTCAAGCTCTATTTCTAAGAAATATGAGTTAATGGATTTACTGCCTGTAACTGCTCTTGTGTGCAATGCTTGCAACTGATGAGAAAAGCTATTGATTTAATTTAAAAAAAATAGAAACAATAAAATAAAAAATCGTTTTATTCTAGTATATATATAATCCAATCCTGAACTATCAGGATTCCCTTTCTAAAATCCCGGGATTGCTGGGAGCAAAAAATTGATCGGTGATCCCTAATCCCGGGATTGCGACCTCTGTATAAAGAGTGCCTATTTAACTTTGTAGGCAGCCTCCAGAGGCAGGAGAATTAGAGAACTACAGGAATGGAAAAATGCATGGAAACAGGATTCGAACCCGGGTCTCCACCTTACTGGGGCGGTTAGCTGACCACTGAGCCGAATCATGAGGCTTACTTGTAAGCATTACATTGTAACGCAGAAGTAAGAACCGGTCCGAGTTTACTCGAACATGCTTTCCAATTTATCAATTAGTAGATAGAGAAAATGAGTAATTTCATGGTAAATAATTTTCCTATTGTTAAGTTTCGGACATCGGGGGGAACCGCCGGGAACCACTTGTACTACGTATAAATTGGAAAGCAATAAAGTGAGAATGCGAGTAAATGCTAGACATTGATAAAGTCGACAGTCATAATGATGCCGCAACAAGAACGGGCAGCAGGGTCCGATCCTACAACCTCCCGTTATGGCGACTGTTGCTCTGCCAGTTGAATTACAGAGCCTGCCCTCAATCACCTCTTATCAGGTATATCAATTGGCGGTTAGGTACTCATACGCGTAAATTGCATCGTGGGAGAGTCAAACAAGGTTTACAAATCATACCTGGTATTGGCGACATAATGAACTTGACTATGGTGCAGACGAAGACATTGCATCAGGCACATGAAGTGAGGAGAGGGACAATCGTGGATTTCAGCCACTTGAACTTCGCTGGGACGAATTCCTCTCCTTCCATACAGGCCGTCAGCAGCCATTTTAGTTAATTGGAAAATTGATGGTCCGTTAAAAGCTACTTCCATGTCAACTATTTCAACTGCTTGTTCTGTCAGTCCGTTCCTCAGGACGAATTCCCTGCTGCAAACTACAACAGCAGCCATACCATCAGAGATTCGGCCGTGCTCCGGTCCTAGATGATTGGTGGGTTCCGATAACATCATCTCCAAACCCACGGCTAGGACACAGTCTGTTCCAGTTTTAACTTTGCGATATGCCAACGTAAGAACCGTCAGGTCATTCGCGATTCGTACACTGGTAACTGGTATATTGGTTATTCCAATTACAGCCAGTGCACGTTCACAGCAGCTTCTGTCATCGCAGTTAAACCGCACGCAAGCAGCTTGGATGTCGCTCTTATTTAGTCTACAATCATCCAAAGCGTGGGTCACTACATCAGCTACCATAGACACATGGTCTAAACTTCGGTTTCTTATTAGAAACTGCAACAACAAAAATGTTTCGTGCTAAAATTTAACAGTGCGAAAAATCTGTGTAGGCTCGATGCACACAGACGATATTGACGGGGCGACACTCTGGGAAATCCGTTCCAATACCTTAATAGGGCTGCAGGGTCTACATCAGACGACTGCTTTAGCTATTCTCATAGTTTTTGGAAAAATTGGCTCCTAGTTAGTTAGCAACGGTGGCCCTCATAGGGCGAAATCTCCCAAAGTTGTTGTTTTGCACTAATACCTATTCGCTCCAGAGACGGATTTCCCAGTGTGTCGCCCACGACAAAATCGTATTTGTGCACCGAACCTAAACAGCTACTCTGTTAGAAAACAATTCAAGGTGCGTTAAAGGATTTCAGGCTCCAAAAGAATCTACCCTTGGCTAAAGCTGCGAGCGAGTAAGCGACATTCCTAGTACTTAAGCGATAAATGATGTAACGGAATTAAAATTACGAGACTTAACTAATTTTTAAAGGGGAAATTGAAATAAAATTATTCACTGGCTATTATAGTATAGTTATTCTAAGATGAATGATAAATGCAATTAATTCACTAAATGTAAATCCCAGTCCCGTTTTACCTACTGTAAAATTATTTGAGGCTAATAGTTATTGCGTTCCTATTTATATCAAAGTTAATATAAGAAAAGCTTTGTGATGGTCGAAATGTTCAATTTCGGGATTTCAGTGGATTTACACGCTGTGAGGGCCCCGAGAACCCAAAAAAGTGGTTTTTACGAAATGTTTGTCGGTCTGACTGTTCGTTTAAAAATAAACATACCTTGGAATATTTTATTTTTATTTTGGGCTAACTCAATTTAGGGGGATTTTACCTTCCAAAAACCTTTAAAAAAACGGCTAAATTCTTGTTTCTCAAAAACGGATCCAACGATTTCATTTAAATTCACATATATTTTATAGTCTTATTTAATGTCAACCAAACGCGGTGGGTCGCTTGCCCCTTAATAGTTTGCTTCTAGGGGTCAAAAATAAATATAACTCAATTTTCATGAAAAATGACAACAAAAAAAAATTTTAACCTTTCGATTGATTTTTGAAGTGAAATTTCTTTGGGCGCACCAAATACAGATTTTAGCAGGGCAATGAGTTAGGCTGGCCCCCCTGTGTATGTAGGGGTTGTAGTCTGAACTATTGGGCATACTGAAGGAGGAGACCCCCCGTGGTACTATTGAATTGGAAGGGTCGCCCTTCGAGCAGGTATGCCCCTTAATCACGAGTGGAACACAAAATTAGTAAACTGAGACGCATTTCCAGCAATCCCATTTGAATTGCATGGGCGGGTTATCTTAACTACTTAAAACAACTATTTATTGTTTAACATTGTGAGGCTAGTTTGTGTATTTAGCGGTTTGGTAATATTGAAAAATACTACATTTTGTAAAAATAATATATATTGAAAAAACTGAGCGTGTGCTTAAGACCGCACGGCAGAAGTGAAAACTTCATTAGCATTCCCAATCAATTTATACTGTATATGTAGTAAATAATATTATGCATTATGTAGTATTATTAGGGATTGTGTTTGTAGATTGAATGAGAAAAAAGTCAGAAATTAATACTATATATTACATAATATTGTATTACTACTATTTACATAAGTTATATAAATTGATTGGGATTGTCAATGAAGTTTCATTTCTGCCGTGCGGTCTTAAGCACCCATTTGGTTTTTTTTCTTCGGGGTATTTTAGATTTTAATGTAGAGTAACAAAACCGAACAGGTTGCTTTCCCAAACAAAGATTTGGTTTTGTGCAAAAAATAATTATTTTAAGAAATTATGGAAAATTTTCGCGCCAATACATTCCCTGCCATTATTACTGATTGTACTGTATTGGACGGCCCGTTCTAGAATAAGCAATCCCATCGATCAATTCAGTGCTTTGCGTTATGGGATGTCGAGGGAACTGGAATATAGCCATTGGAAAATTATTTAATATGGGATTACTCATAAATTAGCCTATTCTGTTAATTATTCAAATAATCTATCTACTAATTGAGGAATAGGAAAGCATGTTCGGGTAAACTCTGACCGGTTCTGTTCTATTAAGTAGCCAATTAGACATTATAGGTGCCTACATGTACAAGCAATAAAGACGAAAAACAATTTAAATCATTTATCGGTGCTAAGGTAGGCAAGCCCAGATAAGAGCAAGGCAAAGCAATAAATACAATAGTATAAAGCTGATAACTATGAATAGGCTATACATCGTAATGCCAAATGTCAATATCGCGTTTTATATTGTATGCCTTATATTCATATATTTTGTTGTAGTTATTAAAATCCCGTTACATGAGAAATCTCGGAACAGACCCCAAACTGAACTGAAAATCCCAAACCCTAGGCGTCTGATTACTATCAGTGGCGAAACTATAAACTTGGATTGAAAAATGAAAATGAGCTCTCGAATTAAATTATTACTTACAGCTTGGGCCCTTATAGGCCTTTGGCTGAAGTCAGAAACAGCTAGGGACAGGCAAGTATACATGCATACATAGACTTTCGCTCTTTTTAAACTTATTTGGTGGTCACTCAGATGCGAGGCGAGACTTTGAACCCCACAGTCTCGCTGATATGTAGTTTCACCACTGCAGGGGTGCCCCTTTATAAAGCACATTATTAACAAAATTAAAAGGCACGTTATCTGGTCAAAAGCCTCCATTTTTTTTTTTAAATATATATATACGACATATAACATAAATCGCAAGACTGGCAATAGGCCACGTAGGCATTGAATGGTGCTTTATAACATAAGTTTTGGACTTATGATAATGTTTTCAATCAAAATATAATTTTCGCGGGAAGATTTGTTGGTGTCCCAATGGTGATGATCGAAATCCTAAACCTGCGTGATTATAAATGACACATTACCTCCGTACAAGCCACTCCAACAATATAACTTTTTCTGTCGTTTTCCATTCTTTACTGTAGGTACGTTAGGAACGGCCGACACGTCTCATAGAACTGCCAAGCTAAGTTGGCCACACAGCGCTAAATCAGTGGAAGTGGAAACAACTATAGTGGACGCTCGCAAAACAAACTTGCAAACTTTTTTTACTAATTACTATTTATACGTTATTGCTTTCCTTTTCATATGTAAAATTAAATCTTTGTGATGGTGGAAATTTTTGATTAACGCGTTTTGAGGTCCCAAGTTCCAAAAATGTGGTTTTTACGAAGTGTCTATCTGTCTGTCGGTTCATTGTGGGCAAAATACTCAATAGATTTTGAAAGAATTCGGCATGGAGGTTTACAAAAACTATATCACGGGATTATTACTTGTTTTAAAGGATAACTCAAGTTTAGAGGAATTAACAATCATTAGAAAGTGAGTAGGGACCTAAAGGAAGAATAATATTTAATATTATTAATATTACCATGAATACCATGAAACGTCTCTAGACAGAGTGGCGAGCATTCAAAGAACTCAGCTAAAAATTATATACAAAAAAGCAGTCCCACAAGATCTCAATTTGTTTAAAAAGTTAAAGTGTATGACTGTTTATGACTTATGTAAATATAACTTGATAACAACGAAAGAGTAAAGGATAACTTTGGGTTTATATTTAATATTTGAAAACTATGAAATAAAACTTAATTATGTTTTGATGTACAATAATATATTTGAAAATCTTTTCTTTTTCCGTCTGAGGTGACTTCTTGTATTCAAATTAGCCCAGACAACCCCCTCAGGGGGTTTTTGGTACTCTAAGAAATATTGTATGTCTTATTTTCTGTTGAATATATGCCCTTGGTCCGTGGAGTAACGGATAAAGGAAAAGAAAAAAAATATAGCCTATTATTATGTAACAGCAAAGGCTTTCACGGCCGGAGTCAAATGAAGAACCAGTAGAATCCGAGCTGATGGGCCGTGGTCGAAATGAAAGTGAACTTCCAAACATTTCGTCGACCGCAGATGTTGACGAAACGTTTGTAAGTTCACTTTCATTTCGACCACGGCCTATCAGCCCGGATTCTAATGGCTCTTCATTATATATTATTAGTTTGTTTATTCTGCAAAATTTAATCAAATTCCGAAATTACATACATTACATATATTTGGCGCAGTCAGCCCATTGACAATAGTCCTCCACCTCTCAGCCACTGGTCGCCATATTCAATTCAAAAGCAGACGGACGTAGCGAAAGGATTGCCTGCATGTCCGTTAAACTGTAAGTATATTGAGTAAATTTTAATAGTACGTAGTAGAAGTTCAAATTGTTTTAGAGTAGGTACGTCTGAAGTATACGATATAATTTTAGAACTAAGCATCATGTAGAATAACCCAACTGTCGAGTAAAAAATTTAGGTAACCAACCATAGCCTATACACTTCAATCCTTAAGCCCGGGACTGGACTTGTATCTATACCTGGTTAAGTCATGCCTTCGCCTGTTTCATTGCGTCAATGTTAAGCTTGTCACTGCTTCCCCATTATCGCTTGTAGCCAGTGTAGGTTGACATCGAGGACTTATACCAGTTTGCCAATGGCCAAAGATTCATACGGAAACAATACAAATAATTTCCGAAATCCATGGAGTCGTTGGCATTTAGACAAGGGACCTGTATGGGCCACTATAAGTAGGCCTGGGTCCATAAAGTCATTCAGAACGTAGCCCGGCGCTGTGCCTGTATATATAATTAGTAGGTAGCAAATAGGTGGGGCCCTATATAAAAATTTACCTCGGTGTGGTCTCGGTTGCTTGTTAAAACGCGAAGGGGGGAAACTGTAACACTGTAACACCACCGCACGACAATTGTGAGGCTTGCCAAATGTCGGAGCGACAACCGAAGCGGCTGTCATCTGTGCTGAATGGCTACCTGAGTTTAGACGATCGTATTGGGCCGTACTAAAAGGGCTATAAAACACCCAAATAAGGCGGCGCAAGCTATATTGCACCAAGTAGCCACGGAGCTCAACATGGGAGTAATTAAGTAAGTAATAATGTTGTGAGTGAGAAAATTTCTTTCGAAAGCTTTAATTTTTTTTTTTTTAAATTTAACTGTGGAATAAGAAAAAATAGACAATTTTTCCTTGTTTACAACCTTACCAAGTTGAATCCACGAGAGCAGAGCGTGTTTCAAACTGCGGCAATCTTAATTAGCAGTGTGCACAACGTCGGCAGGGGAACATGGTGGAACATAATAACGCGCTGAGACTACCAGTCAGTCTACGTAGGTGGTGAGTCCAAGTCACCTCCGAATTTTCGTGTGACTTTACCATGTTCCCCAAGTGGTCCGGAATCCACAGTAAGCAAGAGGTCCCCCCTGTCAGTCAACTCCCCTTCTCCCCAAGGTGAAGGAGTCTGCCCTTAGGGTGCCTCAAGTTAATAAACAGACTTCACTCCCCTCACCAGGGCTGACTGGGTTGCTTACAGCAGAGATGCTGAAAGCAGGAGTTAAAAAATCAATAAACAAACAATAACAAAAACTTAAAGTTTTTCTAAAACTAAAAAAGTTTTTTTATTTTTTGTTTATTAAAATGAAATACCACGAAGTCATCACGAGTAATCTAATTATTTATGTTAAAAAAATCGATTACCATCACCTAACCCCACCATACTATTTTAAAAAATAAATATTCACAAGCAATACTGCGTGTATATTTTGTTATAATTTGTAATAGTTATGTAATCGCCCAATATTTTATTTTATGCATTATATAGCCTACTATCATTTTACTTTCAACTGCAATTACCACCACCTGAGCCCACCATGCTATTTTAAAAAATAAATATTCACAACAATTATAATTTGTTAAAATACGGTGTATTCTTCCAATTTCATTCTCTGCCTACGCAGACATGGCGAGCTTCTTCGCTAGTTTGACTTGTATGAACACTGTCAATGTTTGTCTCAACCTGCTTACACGGATACTGGTATCATTCTTATAGGAATCCATGGAGAAATGACGTCAAAACTCCATGTTATGATTGGTTAAGCTTATGAGTTGAAAGATCTCATTGGTTGGGCGCAATCATTTTCTTACACGAAAATTGTCAATTTGTCGTTACGCACGAATATGCTAAAAGCCTGCCAGTACTCAGTCGACTGCGGCCTATTCCGGCCTGACATTTCAATATTTAACATTCCCTCTTCTATCAAGTAAGTATTAAGGATTATAATTGAGCTTTGTAATTACTTAGAAAGTAAAATTTGACCATGAAATGGGGCTTCTTCAAAATAATTCCCACAATATTTATTACGGTACAGTACAATTATTAAAATGCATAATGTCCCGTTACGGACCTTTTGCCCCATCCACACGTTCCTAGACATAATTGATATTGTTTCCGTAAGAATTTTTGGCCATTGGCAAACTGGTAAGCGTTCTCGATGTCCACCTATATCAATCAATCAATCAACCTTTGTCCATGGCCCACCAAGGTGGGATAGACGGCATCAAAAAAAAAAAAAAAAAAAAATAGAAAACAAAACAAGTTTCACGTGAAAGCATACGTTAGACCGGCTACAAACTGTAATGGACGAGCTCACCGTTGACACAATGTAAAAGGTGTAAGCATGACTACACAACGTTCGCGTACGAGTCAATAATTTACAATTTATAAATTAGGCTACAGTAATTCACATTAGAAATAATGAATATTACAATTGGGGTTACCCTACCACCAATTATTGAAATATGGGGTTGACATGTTATAAAGCAGTAAATTAATATATAATAATAATAATTATATTATATATAGTGTTAGGTGGCATAGTATAGGTACTAGGCACACTTGGTTGTGCTTGCTCAAATCTCTGCACCCAATCTGGGACCTGTCGACAGTGTCAGCAATTTAAAGGGCCTTTTCACTTTAAATTGGGACTTGGTTTCTCGGTGCTGAGTGCCTTTCGCCCTTTCCTAATGTTAATTCCCAATACTGATACAAGAAAGTACTTGGGACTGTTTTGTTCGAATGTTGCCTGCCTACTGGGCTTCTGCATTTTTAATTAAATGTTTAAAAAAGGCATTAGTGGATAATTTGGACAAGTAGAGTAGTGGTACAGACTCCGACTTTCGCCCGAAAGGTTGTTGGTTCGAGTCCCACACTTGTTGCATTTTCTGGCCATGCTTCGGAGGGCATGTATTGAAAGCAGTCCCGATCATGGATTATTATGGTGATTCGTCCACCGAAAGTTGATTACGTGAATATAAAAATTAAATTTCATGACCAGAAGTGTTTGTAAGGGGTAGTAGGGTTTGTTATTGACGATCGCTTTAAGTGGTCTCACCATTTTGAATTTGTATTTAGAAAATTGCGATCTTGGGCCTTTGCCTTGTCATGTCTTAGAGGTACCAACAAAAAAATTAAGCTGATCACTTACCGAGCTCTAGTGGAGTCAATTTTGAGGTAACGGAATAGTAGCTTGGGGCTCGGCAGCCGAATGTTATACTAAGAGGATTAGGAACTTCCAGGTCTCTCTCTTAAAACAGTTGACAATAATCTACACAGTGAAACAAACTACAATTTTTTCTTCTAGAAATATCGTATATTGCTGCTATAGCAATATATTACACACTCAAGCCATTTTATTGTTGAATTATTTTAACGCAAAATACAAAACCATAAACCCTTCTAGGTACAGTCGCAGAGCTGGAACAACTTACAAACATTATATTGAGCTGCCTCATGATAATATGTATGGCTATCATGAGCTTAAGGTAGCAATTCCCCGAGTATTTAATTTGATTCCCGTCAGTCTTCTAGAGCTGGATAACTACAATGCTGTAAAGCGAAATCTAGGGGAATGGCTGATCAATTGTTGAAATGATGGCGAAGAATTCTTTTGATTTATTTTATTTTATACTGGATAATGTTTACAAGGTAACTTAACATAACTAACTTATATCACTTTAACTGACTACCTATATCTGTACTATTTTTATTTTCTCTTGTAATAATGTAGTTCGTACTCCCTATAATTGTTTGTAGCCTTTTGGTGAATCCCGCCACAAGCCTCATCCCTTATGGGGCCAGGGACGGATCCTTGGGGGGGGGGGGGGCGGGGGGGGCGGTCGCCCCCCCCCCCGAGAAAAATAACTTTATACTAGATAGAATGGACTTTTGGAGGAAATGAAGAGAAATTGTTACTCAAGTAAGGGAAACGCGATATTTTTCAGGTCACCGCCCCCCCCCCCCCGAAAACTTTTTCTGAAACCGTCCCTGTATGGGGCTTACATGCAGTATTCCGGTAAAAGCTATTATTATTAAACGCTCCCAGTGCTGGGGGTACCGGCTGGGGGAAAAAAATCGGTGCATGAATATATTACATTGCATTAACCTATACTATATATATTATATACTCCCCCCAGTGCTGGGGGTACCGGCTGGGGAAAAAAAAAATATTATAGCGACGAACTTCGCGCTAGGCCACTTACGAGTATATTGTACGTTTATTATTATCGCCATGTTTTTCTTTGTTCTTAGCTACTTACTTACGAGTCCGGGCCTAGGACTCGTTGATCCAAAATGTTGCTTGTTCTTAGATCATTATTACACTATTACTCGATTTTTGTTTCAGATCTCGCACACAACAACACCATGCCTGATTCTACTCCGCCTTCTGATAGCTCTATGCAGCCGACCCAAGATAGTACATTCGTAGCTGTCATAGTTCCTAGCCCTGCTCACGGACTGTCTCGTGCGAGATCTCCGGCGGGACAAACCCCACCGCCGACGACTCCGACCACTCCGACGCCTCCTGTGGTGCCTCCATCTCCCACCTTGAGTATCACTGGAATACCATTACACCACCAAACTCTTCCTCTCACCATCCAGTTGCACGACACAGCGAATCCACAGCGCATATTTCCAGTGGTTCAGATTACTTCCCCAGGTCCCAGACTTGAGATATCCTCAACTACCCCGTCTGCTGCCCCGTCTGCTGCTTCCTCCGCCGACATTGTGATGCTTGCGGCTTCTGCCGCTGACATTGTGATGTCTGAGTCTTCTCCAGCTGATGCTGCATTGCTTGTGACTTCTCGCGCCGAAGCTGTGATGCCTGAGACTTCAGCCACTGATGTTATGATGTCTGAGACATTTCCAGCCGACGTTGCTGCGTTGCATGGGACTTATCCCGCGGACGTTGGAATTCCCGAGACTTCAAGCACTCAGCCAAAGCTGGATGAAAGACCTGCATCAAAACGAAGAGGTACTGAGTCTCTTGAGCCGTCCCAATGTAAGAGACCTCATATGGAAGCCTCTGCTAGCACTCAGGTATGACTTTCAAATTCAAATCAAATGTATTCAATTCCAACTCCAAATCCGACACTGCCTTCTCGACTAAAGCTGTGATTAGGGTTGCACTGGAGTTGCGCAGTGTTGTTATTTGGGTTGCTACACATAACCGTCTATATTTTTTAACATGCAACCAAACCACTCTTTTAACATACAACCTGCGTGGTTTCTTCCCCCAAACATCGACATTACAAGTCTTCCCCGTACACCCAGTACGAGCGGAAATAGTAACCAAGATATATATTTTTTTAAAGTTTTTTTTAGTTTTTTTTAAGGGCGTTTGCAAGTTGCATCTTGCTTTTTTTTTTTTTTTTTTTTTTTTTTTTAAGGCGCGGGACTCTTTCGAGTATTTGCGCCGGTCGGTGTGTGTGTGTGTGTGTGTGTGTGCGGAAGTCATGGGTGTTTTAGAATGGTTTGTCTACGGTCTACAGGTGGGGCATGACTCCGGTCTTGGTCTTGCTTTTACGCCCGCCAATATTGTTTTTCTGTGTAATGATAAGTGTAATCGGTTTTTCAAGTTTTGTCCACCGCATCTGTATGCGAGGTGCGCACTGTATGCTACTAATCAAGAAAGAAAGAAAGAAAATTTTAATAAAAAATAGGCTACTTAGCGAGCATGGTTACATAATCACAAAATTTCAGGCGGAATGGCAGCAGTCTCGGAGGTCATTGACCCTTCATAGGAGCATTATAAGTACCCTTCGGCATTTACTACGACCGCGTTCCATTCATTAGGGTGGTAGCGGTTATTGTGTTAATAATATTTTTTCTGTGTGAACATATTTGCGGTTGCCGACCACAAATAACTTATTTTCAAGAGGCCGTGAAAATTGACACATCAAAATCTGATGTTTTATCAAGTTTTTATATTCTATTAAATTCAACAATAGCAAGTTATTAGAGATATAGTCTATCCATGTTCTAGAAGACCATTATTTTCATACATCATATTTTAAAATATTTTTAATTTTAGGCACATCAGCTCTACCTTGAAAGTTAAAAGGGACTAAAATTGACCCCCTGTAAAGTTCATGGACAAACTATATTATAAACAATTAAAAATACTCTATCAAATGAGGCATGAAATGAGACCAAATTTCCTATAACTTACTTAGTAAATTAAATAAAACATATTAAGTAGGCCTATTTGATTTTGGGGTGCCATAGACAGCGTTCTTCCTTCTCTTCGAAGACAATGTCGTCTTTTCAGTGACATAGATGATGATGTAGTTTCAGAGGCGGACGAAGCGGCCGGCACTGCGGGCAATCGCCCCCCTCCCCCTTTGGGAGGCAGTTATATTCTTTGCCTCTACAATTTAAGTGTTACTGCACTCAAAATGCGTAAAACCCCACTTTCTCCCTCCCTCTGGCTAATGCGCAAAAAACACTAAGCTCATTAATTTAAAAGCTGCGTACGTCCATGAGAAAGGTTTTCCCCACTTTATACACTTTTCGATAATGGGTGGAGGGGCGCCAAATTATACACTGCCCCATTGAAAAACCGATCGTTACGCCACTGACAAGTGCCTCCCCCTTTAGTGAGGTCTGGGACCGCCTCTGTGTAGTTTAAGTATTGTTTTTGTCCATTGTCCGTAGATAATAACGGGTTTTTGTTGTCTTACAGATTGGAGTGGTTGGAGTTGCTCCTTCTGGTAGATTTTAGTGTTCTTTTTTATTTTCCTACAAAATGGTATACGTCGTGAGTTGCTTAAGATGCCAGCTTAACCAACCACATCTAGAAATAGTTAAATGTTGTGCTGAAAGGTGTCCTCATTTGCTTAATAGTGATTCAATCCTGACCGCTAGGTCTAGTGGTAATACACGAGTAAACCAGTGTGCCTATAGCCTGCTGCCACAATTTTGCGTAATTATTATAGCTAATCAGAGCGCTAGCTACACGTCTTTTAGACTACTTATGGTTAGGCTCTCTGAAGTGATAAAAGACTTGTAACAGCTAGTTTAGAGGGCAATTCTCAGACGTCTTCGATCTTCTTAGGCGATTCGGACAGAACTCACAAGAAGGAGTTGATACTTACTTAACGTGTCCAGGCGGAAAACGTTTTATGGGTTGTCCAGTAGGTAGCGGCCTGGATGGCCTTGCTGTTAGCTTCTGCCGGATCAGCAGCTGTGCAAGATGAAGGCAACAGTCGGCACACCAGCATGTGTGCCGCGACTTGGGTCTCTCCGCATTCGCATGCCGTGTAGGAGTTGATCTGAGAGAGCGACTATGGTATTAGTTGAAGTGTTATGTTTTTATTATATTACAATATATATATATCAGATATTATATTAAGTTTCTCTAATCTCTTACATGGTAAAATAGCCCATAACAGACCATAAATAGGCCTTGTTCTAAAAATGTCCATGAGGACATTAATATTTAAATACTACCCATCGTCGCTGCTGCTCTTGTAGGGAGTCTGCGACATCCGGCCCTGGCTTGTACGCCCCCCCCCCCCGTAATCTTATAGGTCTATTCCCAGTTTTTGGAACTCGTCCAAAAACCGTCTTCTTGGACGGCCTGGTGCCCGTCTACCTCCCTGCTAATGATTAAAGTGTACGTTAGCAATTCTAGAACCTGGATGGTGATTGCCTGGTAGTAATAGCCCTAAACATTAAGAACGAGGAATACCTCATGGGAGTTGACTAACAAGCTACTTTTTATTTATGTATTTATTTATTTTCAGCGTTTTCCTCATCTGGCGCAAAGCAGAAGACTGCTGAATTTCTTGGAAACTGCCATAAAGGCACCTACCCAGAATGACATTATACGTATGGCAAGGAACTTTGTTGGACCGCACTGCGACTTCCAACCATACTCTGGAGAATTTTTCAGATTCGATTTCTTACGCAATCAGTGCAGCGAGCAATTGCGTGTATTCAGAAATTGGGTTGATAGTTTATATATGAAGTACTGGCTGAAGACTTACACTCGTTTTTATTTACACTGTAATCCAGTTGTACCTGGCCAGTCGGATGCAGATAGAGAAGCTTATGGGCTCAGATTGAGACTGACCCGATTGAGACTGACAAGTCAAGCAGCGCCAGCGCCGATTGTAGCGGTATGTACTTTATTAACTTAGGAATTTATTAATGAAAGTCCATTCTATCTTGGGGAGCTCAAATTCAAATTCAAATAAATTTATTCAAATTCTTCAAACAGTACAGGTGTACAATAAAATTGTAGGCTATCACTGAAATATAAAATTTGGACCACCCCCCTGGGCACGGCCATGCGTAGTGTTAACTAAAATAAAAGGCTACGGCCTTGTTATAAATTAAAAATTCGTCCAACATCAAAAGTTAAAATGCTAAAATACCTTTACCTTTACCTTTACCTATCCAACGCCCGTTCTTGGCATTTCTGCCATCCGACGCCGAGCCTCCCAGTAGCGATTACTTGTGTCATCTGTCAGGTAGGTTAGCGCTTGGCACTCGCGCAGGTGGTCTCCGTCCATTCTGCCGTGGTTGCAGAGAGGACAGATGTCACTCGCAGCAAGGCCAATACGGTGTAGGTGCGCTTGAAGGTAGTCGTGGCCGGTTAATAAACGGAACTGGGCAACAGCTTCAGCTCTTGGTAGCTGGTTTGGAATGGGCCCCACACTCGCAAGACTCTCCCACTTTTTTCCGGTGCTGACTTGTTTGAGGTGCCTCTTCGTGGCTTTGTCGATGGCGTGGGTGATAATGTTTTTCGCCCTGGTAAGAGTAAGAGGCACCTCTGGCTGCTGCGCCTCAGCACCTTCCTTTGCTTTGGCGTCAGCCTTCTCGTTCCCCGCGATTCCAACGTGGCTTGGTACCCACTGCAGGGTTACCACCCATCCCTTCAATATCAGTTCTGCCAATTTTGCGCGACATTGGATGGTCCTTAGGCGCATTGCTGCATAGCACTGATATTGCGGCTTGCGAGTCTACGAAGAAGACCACTCTCCCCGGTGGAACATTCTGGGCTAGCAAATGGTTAGACGCTTCGTGGACTGCGCAGATCTCGCCGTCAAAGTTGCTGGCGTTTCTCCCCACCGCAAGAGAGTTCTCAAACAAGTGGCATGCCCAACCAGCTCCAGCTCCGGTGTTTAGTAGGAATGAGCAATGAGAAATGAGAAATGAGAAATGCTAAAATAAAAATACAATAATTATTATAATATATATAAAATATTTGTGGGAGTTGGAGGGAAGACCAGTTCCCCTTTAGGCGGGGTTTCCACCGACCGGCTAGGGCTAAATCCAAATACGGTGACGTGGTAACAGACATTCAAGACTTAGGCGGGGATTCCACCGACCTCGCATTGCAGAATACAAATGACATTGGCGGAAATGTTTGTTTTACTCTATGCCATAGTTAAAATTGATCAATGATCATACAGTAAAATCACAAACAAACAAACTAAAATTAAAAAAATGGCGTCATGGGATATGTTAATTACAAACATTTTAATAGATTTCTATAAAAAGAAAAACAAACATTTCCGTCATTGTCATTTGCATTATGCAATGCGAGGTCTATGGAAACCCCGCCTAAGTCTTGAATGTCTGTTACCACGTCTCCGTATTTGTATTCAGCCCTAGCCGGTCGGTGGAAACCCCGCCTTAGCTATTAACTTCCGCGGGCTAAGGCTCGAGACGACGTTGAATTCTACACCAACCAAACCGAAACCTGGACATTATTTTTATTATTATATTATTATACCTAGTAGGTGGATCTGTCAATTTATGCCTTAAAACAACTCACATCACTTCATTTCGTCTCCCATTTTCCCATTTTGGATGGGTCCCGGGCTTGTACATTTTTTTTTATATCACCGCGACTAGTGCAGAGACAAAAGAAGGTCCCTGAAGAGCTGAACTACAAAGGGAATATACCTGTATATATATATTTTTTCTGTTTATCTGTTTTTATATCAGGTCAGGACATTTAGTACATACTCTGACTTTCACCCGAAAGGTTGTTACCTTGCTACCTTATCTGGCCATGCTTCGGACGGCATGTAAAGCAGGCGGTCCCAGACCTTCCTCAAGTTCAAGTTCAAAACAGGTTAGCCATTGTTAACTGAGATATATAGGTATATATATATATATAATCCCAGTTTTAGGCTTCGTCAACTAGGATGCACCTAACATAAAAAAACATGCAAACAAACAAAAACAGTTGTAAGTTAGTGGGTTATTAAGTTAGTGGATTAGTAAGTTAGTATTATTAGTATTTTAGCCAGGCTTGCCTCTCAAAAAATTCTCCCACAGAGTTCAGACAAGTATCCAACAGTTGCTTTCTGAGCGCATTAAAATTTTCTGAAAGCTTTACCTTCCAAGGCTCTCATGCTCTTATAACAACAGTTATAAAGCCTGTCCCCCATTACTTCGGGTGACTTTAAGGTTAACGTAAGACGGCATGGCTCCCTACTTGTTTGATCCCTGTTTCTTGTGTAATGGGGGTGTATGTCTCTCTGCTTGAAGTTCGGACTTATCGTGGCTAATTTAATAGCCTCCAGTATATGGAGGGCCGGAAAGGTTAGGACTTCCAGGTTTTTAAATATCGGCCTACAAGAGACTGTCTGGTCTCTAGCTAACTCGTCCCATAGTTCGCATTGCCCTCTTTTGCATAATAAAGGCTCTGGTTGCGTCAATCGAGTTCCCCCAACTTAATATTGCATATACCTTAGATGCGACTCAAAGAGCCCATAGTAGACTAGCTTCATTATTCTATTTACTAGAAATGAGAGACTCCACAGGAGGAACGCGCATGAGGAGAGCTTCCCACACAGGGTTTGTAGATGGGGCATCCAGTTGAGGGCGGGATCTATGGTTACACCCAAAAGTCCTACTTGTTCAGCTGGCTGGATTTGATTTCCATCTATTTGCAGGAGGAACTAAATTAAGAAGCTTATGCAATGTTTTAAATACAACAAAGTTGGTTTTACCATGATTGAGAAGGAGTTTATTTGCGGCCAGCCATTGGCTTGCAATTGTAAGAGCGGACTTGAGACAGTTTCAATCTGGGAAGCAGATGGAGCAGGCAACGCAAAATAGTTGTCACATGCAAACAGACCGACAGATGGTCGACCAGGGGCCATGTTAAGGTTTTTGGCATAATCATTTATATAAAGTATGAATAATGTAGGGCCTAACACGCTGCCCTGTGGTACCCCGGTCGGAACTTCTCTCCATATTGACTTTGCCCCAACTGCCTTGCAAGACGTAGCTCCGGAACCATTTTAGGGCCACTCCACGAATTCCGTAATGTTCGAGTTTCCCCAGAAGCACGTCGTGGTCTAAAGTGTCAAAGGCTCTGCTAAGATCACAGAACACCCCTGCCGAAAGTTGACCATTTCACAAGTGCCTTATAATTGTCTGATATAAGTTTACAATGGCGTCTGAGGTAGACTTTCCTTGCCGGAAACCAAACTGGCTTGATGAGAGAATCTCATTTTCTTTTAGGAAGTTTAGTAATTGTGTAATTCCTAGTTGAGTGTAAGTGAGGGCTTTATAGCTCTAACTCCGCTAGGCTGGCTTAGTAATAGACCAAAAAGTCATTATTTATTTTTTATTTTTTTATTTAAATTTATTTAAACACCTACAACACTCCATCCGAGCAGATCTACTAGGAAATGAGCGATTAATGCTCAGCACTTGCTTCCTGTTCTACGGTATATTAACTCAACCTATTTGCTTATCCAATTGCATTGTCCTTTTTATTTAACTAGCATTATACGTCTTGATATTCTGTTTTTCTAGGGGCTTGTTCCTCAACATTACGTGAACGATGGGAAATTGCACGAAGGTCTTAACGAACTCATGAAGACACTGAATGAATATACAACAGCCTCTGTCGATGAGCTTAATGTGCTCGGAACTGTCAACTACGATGACTTGAGTCATCTTCGGGATGTTTTTATGATGCTAATTAGTGAACTATGGGACACTCGACATGACGCAAATGTCATTACTGGGTACAGACGAAATGGTTCTCTCCTCTTCGAAGTAAGCGGTTATTTGCTGCCAGCTGGTGGAGTGGGGTTACCTGTAGGTGAAGAAATTGGTCGACAAGCTGAAGACGAAGCCGACTCCGATGAGGCTCCTGCTTTGGAAGAAGATTCAACCAGTCCATGAAAAAAATGAGCATAAAAAAGTTCTTTTGTCAAGCACAATATTCTAATGGACAATACTAATAGGTAAACCTGCTAGTAATAATATTAAATTCTGTATCTTATAGGAATTTCGGCATGGCCGTTTATTTTGATTGTAAAATTTCTTTTATGTCTTCTTCAACCGAAAAAATATCTCCAAGATACACATGAAAATAATTAATGTGTTCTGTATATTTTACAGATTTCGACATGACCGTTTATGGTTCTGATTAGTAATCATGTTTAGTAATAATGTTGATCTGGCTTCTGCTACTTTTTAAAAAAAAGGTTCTGGTGGTGCGTCAAATTTGAAAGTATTAGCAACCATTTCCAATTAAAGCTCGTATACATTTTGTTTTTTTTTACGTTTTCCGCTAAAAATAGGCTACTATTTAATATTTTGTGCCGTTTTTTAAAATATGTATTTCCTTCATTCCCGCAAAAAATTGATATAGGCCTAGGGTATAGTCTCAATTTGCCATACTTTGGAGCGTAGCTAATATTTTTCTCATTGTGTTCGATATAAACTACCATACCATTTAGCATTTTAAATTTTCCTGATTTTTGTATTTTTATATGGCGGCTCAAGGTTTAATAATATACTAATTAAAATGCAATTATGTAATTAGCACCACCTTTTCTTCTACTCAACTTATTTTATGACCATTGCTACTGTAAAACATTTAAAATTACTTTATTTTTTCTCGTAGTATAAAACCTTCTTAGTTCTTAGTTAGGCCTAGTCAACTCTACATTGTAATGTTGTAAGCATGCATGAATAAATATACATTCGGACGTACGGCAATGTTTTATTTCTGTGGACAATGTACGCTAGAAATATAATATTTGAGCTTAGGGCCGGTTCGACTACAACTTTTTTCAATTAGGCTATGTAATAAGCACCACCTTTTTTTCTAGGTACTCACTTATTTTATGACCATTCCTACTGTAAAAAATTTAAAATTGTTATAGCCTTCTCGTAGTGTACAACCTTCTTAGTTCTTAAACGTAGTCAACTTTACATTGTAATGTTGAAAGCATGTATGAATAAATACTTTCGGACGTAATGTTTTATTTCTGACGACAATGTATGTTACAAATAAGTTATATAATATTTGAGCTTAGGGCCGATTCGAATGTGCTCTCTACAACTTTTTGCAATTATGTAATAAGCACCACATTTTCTTCTACTCACTTATTTTATAACCATTCCTACTGTAAAACATTTTTATATTTTTCTCGTTGTGTAAAATCTTTTTAGTTCTTTAGAGTAGTCAACTTTGCATTGTAATGTTGTAAGCATGTATGAATTAATACAGTCGGACGTAATGTCTTATTTCTGATGACAATGTATGCTACAAATATATAATAAATTTATTTGAGTTTAGGGCCGATTCGAATGTGCTCTCTACAACATTTTGCAATTATGTAATAAGCACCACATTTTCTTCTGCTCACTTATTTTATGACCATTCCTACTTTAAACATTTAAAATTTTTATATTCTTCTCGTAGTGTAAAATCTATTTAGTTCTTAAGCGTATTCAACTTTGCATTGTAATGTTGTAAACGTGTATAAATAAATACATTCGGCGTAATGTTTTATTACTGTCGACAATGTACGCTACAAATATAAAATATTTAAACTTAGGGCGCGGATTCGAATGTGCTCTCTACAACTTTATAGAATACTTTAAGTAGCCTAAGCATAAGCTAGCTTTATTGGAAACGTCCGATTTGACAAACTGGCCAAATATAACTTAAAGTGTGACCTATAATTTATTTTGAGGTTTGTTACGGTGCATAGGCTAAAGCAATCCTATATACTCCTGTGTATGATAAATTTTTTTTGTTCATTGCTATTAGAAGAACAAAAAAATTATAAAAAAATAAAAAAGCGTGTTCCAAAACTACTATAGGCCTAGCTTCAATCACTACAAATCACTATGTGTAAGCCCCCACATTTTGGCAACTATATTTTAAAAGCATTTCCCTATAGGGGGAGAGCCTCGGAACCCCTATCTGTATAAAATCTGCAACCTGAATAGCCTAAAAGACCTAATTTGAATTTTTTTTGTGGATACCAAGAATTGATTTCGTCTCACCCTGCCAGCCCCACTTTAGAAAGAAACCAGCGGGCACCCTTGTACAAAGCTATATGTATATATGTATGTAGCCTATACATGTAACAAACTCGAGTTAGTGACTAGGCCTATAGGTTATAACTCATGCGCGGCTATATCGGAGGTGACGATCTGACGTCGCCGTAGGTGAGGTAACCTCAGTATATATTTAAAACTCCATTCTATCTACTGTACACTAAAAATATTTCGGGGGGGGGGAAGGCTATGGCCTTGGTGTTTACTCAAGTTAATTAAAGTATACCTTGAGAGTTTACACCGTCGTATTTCTTGCATGTTCCGTTGTTCCGTTCGCAAAATATAGTTTTAATGGGGAAGGAGGTGCTGAAAGACTTGTAGCCTAGGGGTCGACGATCGCAAGGTCGGGGCCTGGGTGTAAGGGCAATATATAAAGTCAAATAAGCCACACATAATGAACCGCAACTACCATAGTAGTGGGGGAGAGAAATTAGTGTCATTGTATCGAACATCACGTACTTGTCACTGCTAAGTGTTGTAAGTAAAGGCATGTTTTGTATATGCATGGGGGAAGTAAATATTTCAACAGGGCAACAAAAATGGGGAATTGGATAACTGAAAATAAAAATATATATAAATATATACCTATATATACCGGTACATAAATTCATTTTATTAAGTTTATTACATCCAAAATATCCAAAATTAAGTTTAAGTTAACGCGACAGTTATGGACTCTGTTGTCGGTTTATACTCGTATATCGACTCGCGCAAAGCTCTATGTGGAGGTTCGGATTTCCTAATTCAGTGAATTGCAACGATAATTAATTAATTTTTATGTCGGAGTTATGCTGGCAATAACAAAACAAATTTTAATAAAATTAGCAATCCATCAAAGCGTTATAAATACACTCGGCAGTGTATTTATCTCACCACCAAGTTATACATTAAGTTTAACAACAACAATCTATGTATAAAGCCTACAAAAAAAACTAAAATTAATTCTGCAACATGTTCGAATCCCATTCATACTCCCAAACCTACAGCGGGTTCCCCGTATTTGTAATTGAGATTGTTCCATCTACCAGCAGCAATCAGCTAAGGAATTCTTCGCAAAAATAGACAATATTTCATTCAACAGACGCTGCACGAAAACAAAAGAATAAGTAGGCTAGGTAGTTGTCCGAATAAATTTAACCATCTTTATGAATATGAATTGAACTCTAGCTGGAAGAATATAGGCCCTACACACAGTGTAGTAAATCTTTGTAATCATATTTACAAAAATTCTATAGGCCTTAGCTTATTACGAGTATATTTGGGTAGGCACTTAAATTACTTTATTACAATTCACTTAATTGCATTGGCCATAAATCTTGGACACACAGTCTTCCAATAAATAGATTCGATAATAAAAACCAAGATATTAACAATCATCAAAAGCTTGGAAGCTACCTATACACTATATTAATTTTTGGCTCACATATTTTCCTTAGCGATATTTTTTGTGTGACATGGACTGTTCTTTTTTTTCTTGATACCGTATCCCACATTCCTAAAATCCCCTGATTGCAGAAAGGTACATCGTTGTCGGTCCAAGATGTCGTGGAACGGATGCACAGGGGCTGTACCCAAGGGTATGTCTGCAGTCAGGAAGGGTTCAGATAGAGCAGCAATAAGACCACCACGATCCTTTAATGCATGATAATTCCAGACGAATTTGTTGTACCTACATTAAATTACCTACCTAGTAATTTAGTTCATTACAGACAATTTGATGGCTGGTAGATAGATTCCCACGACTAATGAATTTTCCAAAATAAAGAATGTACGGTATCTCGTAAGGTGGTTTGTTTCTAATAGACAGTTTCACAGATATTAAATTTTTTATAAAGGGAGTGTCAGCTTGAAAATCTTCCGACACATGTTGGGAGTGGCCCTTAGGTGGTTGGACATTTCGTCACAATAAAGTAAGATTCACTAGTAGCGCCAACTTATCCCTGCACCAACCTTTTCCAGCTCCAACCTTAACCAGCGCCAACCTGTCCCTGTGCCAACTTGTCCAAGCTCCAACTTGTCCAAGCTTCAACTTGTCCAAGCTCCAACTTACTTGTACTGATGGTATTAAGCCAATGGGGACCCAAATATCCCGCACCAAAATGGTCGCACCCATAATTTCTGCTCCCCAAGTTTAACAATAGATAGACTGAACAATATGTGAGAAGCGGCTATTGCGTGGAGCTGCAGGACCCAGCTGGAAAGTCTCGTTTATGATGCATCAAGCCATCCATATCATTGAACCCCGCGAAACACTGTGCACACTTGTGAGGACTGTTACTGATACCATTACCATGAACCGATTTCATGTGCCTCTCTAGGAAATGTAGAGTGTAGAAACGACGGGAGCAATGCTCGCATGTAAATCTATGTTCTAAAGTCCTGTGTCTAGTTAACTTGTAAAGAGAGGTAAACCGGTAGGAGCATTTCTGGCACTCGTAAGGGGTCTCGCCTGTATGGACCCTCAAATGATCTTGGAATCTGATTATTGAGGAATAGCTTTTTGGACATATATTACATTTATATTGCTTTCTTACATTATGTGTTTCTTCGTGCTCCCGTAATTCTGAAATGTTTTGAAAAGATTTTCTGCAAACGCGACACTTGGAACGACGAATTTTGTTTTTAGATGAGAAAACTTTCTTCATATCCTGAGATTGTTGGTTTTGTGATGAATACGGTTTATTTTTAGTGTTAGATCTCTCCGGAGTGACATATTGATCAGAGCTTATATTTAGCCCCTGAGGCAAATGAGAGCTCGAAATCAGAGATTGCTCCACTATTGGTAAGGATTGACGACTGTCTTCTACCATAGTAAACCTTTGGCAGTGATCAAAATCCGAAATTACTTCAAAATAAGATTTCCGAACTGCCATTGATTGTTGTTGATCTGTAACTAAATTATTTCCTTCCATGTTAAGTCTTTGGTGATTTTCATAATACGCGTATAAATTGTGCTCTGGTATGTTATATCCTTCAATTGCACGACTTGGATATTCACTAGAAGTGGAATCTGACTCCCGGTAAGATGCCCCATTCAATTGAGGCTGTCTAAGAAGTAAATCAGGCCCAACTGATTCATGTTGATCATGGCCAAAATTGAGCCCCTCTCCGCTGTATACTCTCATTGCAGGGCACTTATTTTGATCAGATCTTAGACGCAGTCCCTGGTTAGAACTCTCAACAACGACCGATTGATGTTCCACCGGAAGAAAACCTGACTCTATATAGATCTCTGTATTTTGAAGAATTTGATTTCCATCAAGGTTTGAACTTGGTGCCTGGTTGGACCTAATAACAGATTCATGTTGATCAATGGAAAAGTTGAGCCCCGGATGGCTGTATTGCTGCATTACAGGACATAGATCCAGATCCGAATTTGAATGCAGTCCATGGTTAGGTCTCTCTACTGCCACCGATTGGTGTAAATCAGACCCTGCATAGTTCCTTACAGCTAGAATTTGATTAATTTCAGAGTATTGATCACTGAAAAAATCCAATCCATATCCTCCCATTGGAGGCATTTGATGCTGGTAGGGGCTTATTTCCATTGGCTTTTGAGAATTTTGATTTATCTCCTCGTTAGATTCCCATTCTGTTTGACGTTGATTTAAGGTGGAGTTCAACAACTGACTCCGATGCATTGCCACCGCTTGAGGTGCAGTTGAAGCCGTACATTGTTCCTCGTTAGGGCTCTCGTCTGCAGTAGTTCGACTTTGACTTGACAATACGTTTGGCCCTTGGATTTGGCTCTTTGCCACAACTGACGCATACTTTTGATTGGAGTAAAAAGTTTGTCTTTGGTCGTATGGTTCTTCCACGCAGACCTGTAGTGGCTCTTTCAATAACTCGTCTTCAGCACTTGACATGACACCCTTTAAGAATATTAGACATAAAATATTAGATACGAGATACGGCATATGTGGTGTAAAATATAACATACCCAGAATTCCTGGGTCTTTGGTCCCTTCTCTCATATTATCCCCCCCCCCTCCAAAATGACCAAAAAATCGATCATTTTGAAATTTCAGTGCCAAAGCCCACCTGGAAAAAATTTAAATTAAAGACACAATTATACATATTCAAAATTGTTATCTTTCAACTGTTATTAGGCTAATATGGGCAATTATTCTTGATTCATTTTATTTTGCACTATATACTTTTACCACGCTTACATTCAAATTCAAATATATTTATTTACTGTTTTGATGTACAATTTGTTAGTGTTTGTATAAAACTTAGACGGATATATGTCACTCAGCTTATACCTACTTTATAATAGGCCTATAGCCTATGTTCTGAGGTGGGTGAGCTCTTAGACTCGATCTGAATGAATGAAAATAGTGTAGGCTAATTCTATACCTACGAAAAATCTAGGCAACGCAAATGATATTGTACAATTCAGTAGGTACCTACTATAGCTGTTATTTAGATAAGTTAAATATCATCACATTGCACCACCGCCAGTGGAGGATCCAGAGATTTTTTCAGGTGGGGTAGGCCTAGGTCGTTGGCTCAAAAGATTAGGTAAGATGGGGATGGCTAGTGTATAATTTCCTTCCAAGGCCAATCCCAGACCCATGTAGGACACCCATAAAACTATATAGATCAGGGTAACCCGCCAGTGACGTTACGTTCTTCGCACATGTAATCAAACAAGTCCGGTCTACATCAAGGCAAACAATCCTGTATCCGTACTTGTTCAACTTTCAAAACCAACTTTTGTTTCAACTTGTGGTCAACCAATGAACGCCCAGAATTTTTCATTAATTTCGCTTATTGGCTACCCGCATGTTGAGCGTGAAAGTTCAACGTGAATTGAAAAAGTGTCGAAGCCGCGCGTGTAAGTTGACATTAAATTTCGAGGGAATAAGTATTGCAAACAAAAAAGGACTTTCTTTCAAAAGGGGGCAGGCAGGGTTGGTCGAACTCTACTACCCCGCAGTGCCCCCCCCCCTCCCCATGAAAAATACCTCTTATATAATATTATATTATATATATGTATAGATTTTACAGGCCAAGTGCTACCCTCGGATTCTTCTGGAACTAGGGGGCACTTCAGCTTCTGTCTACTAACGGTACGTAAAAAAATTATTAAAAATACACTTATTATTATTATTTTTAAATTTCCCCCAGCAGGCATCCCCCCCCCCTTTTGTCCTTGTAAACAAAGCAATTTGTAATGGCTTCGTTTAGGGTAGGTATAGTTCGGCAGAGGTATACTGGCAAGAAGGTTCAATAGGGCAATAGGCAGTGGCGGCGCTACGGGGGTGCCCGAGGGGGCCTGGCCCCCCCAAAAGTTTCTCCGGCCCCTCCGGGGCCCCCCCAGTTTTGAGATATTTTACATCTTGTTAAATTGCAGAATTATTGAACGGTATACCTACTCCCAATGAAATGTGTTTTGTTTTTTCATTGGCCCCCCCAGATAGAAGTCATGCCCCTCCATGGCCCCCACCCTAAAATTTCTAGCGCCGCCACTGGCAATAGGCCCAAAATAGCCAATTATTAATAATATTTACTATATTTATAGTGTTATTTGGGGCTCGAGAACTTTCTCTAATATAATAATACGTGATTAAATGCACCATGAAAATAAAAATGTCCCACCTATTTCAGGGCAATTTAATACTTAGACATAATTCTTAATGGCTCTTTCAATATAATGACAGGTACCTACCTAAAGAAACAGCCAAAACTTTTATAGATACGGCAATTTAAATCTAACACATCTTACCAGCAATTAATTCGAAGTCAAGCCTACTTAATTAAGTTCGCTTACTTTAAAAATATGTTAGAATTAAACTGGATGCTAGGTATGCTGTCATGCAACAACTGGCCAAAGTATCGCATATGGTATTCATAAATTTCTTCCTGCAAAAACAAGTTGAGACCTGCCATCCTTTTTTAAATACATTTTGATTTACTTAAGGCGACCATCCGTCTCATAACTGAAGACACAGTTGGCCATGACGTAATGTAAAACACGATGTATAATATATATATATATATAATATTCGACTAACCCTGTACCGGTACTTCTAATTCCAGCTATGTCACAATAACACAATAACGGCTTATTCAAAAACCTATTAGGTGGCTCACTGAAGGACCCCTGAAGGAATTTTCTGGTAAATCCATAAATGGGATAGGCCTATTAAAAGTTCGAGGCACTAAGGCGCTTATTCCACCGACGTCAATAGTTCACTATTGACGTGTTTGACGTGGTAGCAGACATTAAAGATAGTGTAAAAATGATCTGCTACCACGTCAAACACGTCAATAGTGAACTATTGACGTCGGTGGAATAAGCGCCTAAGGCAATGGAGAGAGGCCGGCACCTGGAGCAACTAGTTTTAAGTTAAATTGTTATGCCGCTAAATCCTTGGGGCTGAAATGTAGGGAGACTGGGGTAATTCGCGTAATTCTCGGCGAAATTACCTTGGTGGAGGGCTTCGCCAGATGCCATCACGAACGACTAGGCTTATGTGCTTGAAGTGAAGTGTCCCAGTAAGGAACAAACATTAAAAAATTATTTGACGAGGATTTTGAGTGTGCAGGCATAGACTAAAGGTACCGCCTAAATTTTATGCTCATGTTAACACCATAAATGCTTCCATGTGGGAAGAAAAAAGGAAGTTTTTGTGGATGCAAAAGGTAATTTCGTATTGGACTGCGAATCAGCATAGATGAGTGATCTCCTACTTAGGGCTCACAAGGGCGGATCCACGGGAAAATTTAGGGGGGGAGTCAAAAATTGTATGTGTAGGTAGGCAGCCTATGCCCTCCCAAGAAATCATTTTTGTGAAAAATAATTGTACTATCTTATGAATTTACTCATTTAGGGGGTTCATGACCCCCCCCCCCCATGGATGCGCCATTGAGAACTCAAGACTTTTGGGGGCCTGATGCCATGGCTAATAATTATTATTATAATTATTGATTGGTGGTGATGCTCATTGCATGATGTGGTGCGTTTTCCCAACGCCTAGTTTGGGTTCGGTCCCCCACCCCAATGTAATATTATGGACCAATCTAAGTCCTGTTTCAAGAGAGTACGGGTTTCGAAAGTCCAGTGAATAAGTTTACGGAGATACAAGCGAATTTTCTTAAAGTTTTCTCACATGATTAAAACTTCACACTTTTTAGTATTCTTAAAAGTGGACAGTCCATAACCCACGTGATCATTTCCGTACCGTCTCGTTAAATAGAGTACGTGCTATTTTGTCTACTGTACACTCAACCTATACATGGCAACCACAGAAAATTTCGAGATTAGCCTAACTCGATAAAAGCAGGTGATAACTGGCATCTGCAAAGAGCCTAGCAAATAATACTCAGTTAAATATAATACCTACGCACGTTCATAGCCTATACTGCTTAGTTCATTTCAATTGCTCAGATCAACCTTCAATCCGGTAAATAAGTCCAGTGGTGGCCTTACCCATTGCGAGTCTCTGGGCGGCAGGTCGTCATTGCGAGGCCCTTTGTGAAAAGCATTCACCGAGCGATAGAGGAGCAGAACTCCCGAACTGACCCGAGTGCCTTACCAGTGTAGGACTGAAGTTAGTATGATCCAAACCAGTGAAGGATTCAGGCCCATCTAGTCAATAAATATATCGACATTAACATAATTTTCGGGCGTTAACAAACACCAATTGAGCCTAGGGTCCAAATTCAAGGTTTAATTGAAGAAAGGCCATTTTTTTTTTTACAAAAATAGTATAATAAAGAATAAAAATCTACTATACAAAAGAATTATGCCTTAGTGCAGAAATAACCCCATAAAATTGTAAATTAAACGAAAATTACTTACACCCTGAAGGTAGAAGTGACTACGGTGTAGCCCCAAACGTAAACTATGTAATTGCTTTAACTGCAGATGCCCACTTTACGCGTGTGAGTTAAACCAAATGTGTTGTTGTTGTTGTTTCCAACGTCTGCTTTCAGCATTTCTGCTTCAAGCAATCCTGTTAGCCTGGCGGGGGGAGTGAGTATGTTTGTTAACCTGAGACACCCTAAGGGCAGACTCTTTCATCTCGGGGGAAAGAGGAGTTGACTGACAGTGTGGACCTCCTGATTATAGTGGATTCCGAACCACTCGGGGAACATGATAAAGTCACACGATTAAATCGGAGGTGACCAGGACTCGACACGTACCTTTACTTAAATAAGCGCGTTATCATGTCCCACCATGTTCCCCTGCCAACGCTGTGCACACTACCAAGTTTGCCGCAGTTTGAAACATGCTCTGTTCTAATGGAATCAACATGGCCGCTGGCCTTATGACCTAATGTGGATATTTGACTAATATCACGAAAATGTTACAAAAAGAACAAAGGCAAAATCAAACGCCAGAGATACATGGGCGCCGGTTTCATAAGGCTTGGTATGGCCCGGGCCATACCAATAATTTTAGGAATAACCATCTCATATTTTAGTGTATTTTCATGAATCAATTCACTATTTTACATTGCACTTATTTAGAACAAATCTTATAATTTATTATGAAAATTAAAAATTAATGGAAATGAAATCGTCAAATCGAGTATTTAAATCGAAATTGGCGGGAAAAAGAAGAGTTACATTTTTATTGGTGATCCTCAACTCCCTAGGAAACGGCGTGTTCCAGGAAAATTTGAAAGTTCTGGTAAATCTGATGCAGGTCATTTATTCAAAAGTGAAGGGGAGTACTTGAGACAGATTTATGTCGAAGTTTGCGATACAGTATTGACGGCGGTAAAAGGAAGATTAAAGGCGTCATCTTTAAATAAAATTGAGGCTGTAGAAGAAGAAATCACAACATTTTTAGCTCAAGGCGGTGACTTTCAGGACCCTTCATTGAAAAATGCTGAACAATTTTTCTGCAGCGATATCAATATTGGCAGACTAAGTTTACACCTGAAGATGCTGCATGACAAATTGCTTCGCAAATTGCAAATTGCTTCGCACCCCACCTGTAACTACGGCCACTGCAGAAAGGTGCTTCAGCGCATTGCGCCGCCTCGAATATTATTTGCGTTCCACGATGACGCAAGAGCGACTTAACCATGTTGCCATTTTAAATGCCCATCAACACCATTTAGACGACTTGGACTTGAGATGGCTTGTTAATCTGTTCATTAAAAAAAAATTAAAAAAGGAGTGCTGTGTTTGCGCTGCTTTAAAATTAAAAAAATATTTGAATAAAATTGTGGGTTCACTCTTATTGTGTCATTTTCGCAACAGATTTATTGAAATGATAGCTACAGAGTGAAGCCATATATTTATTGGTGGGGGGGGGGGGGGCAGAGATATGAAACCAAAACCGATCATCATCATAATCGTCGAATCAAACAGTGAGCAAATCCTTCTTTGCACTAACTGTAGAAATGTGAATTGGTAACAGCAATTGGTACATTTACAAAAGAATAAAAAACAGTCAAATCCTCTGTAAATCAGGGAATAATGAAACGCACTCGGGCAGCAGGCAAAAATCGTTAAACCATTTCAGTCTCATTTTCGCATATGGATGGTTCTCTCTCGTCTATTTCAGGAAGCGGACGGATTATGGGTACATACGGAATGATTGCCCATGTCGGCTGCAGCCTCATCCTGTAATAAGAATGTTCTAACATTAAAACATAAGCTGCAAATTCACATGTAGTAGAACGCTCTATGCCAATTTATGACGCCATATACCATAATGCTTAACCCTGCACATTTTCATTGCCATTGGCAAGATGGGGTCCTCTAACGCGCTCTTTGCTCATTAGCGAATTAGTGACAACCAATTTGCGGACACCAGCAGTCACAAGGTAAAAAGCATGATGCTTATCTTGTAGCGGTATGAGCTTAGCGTTGGGAGCGGAGTCTACGTGTTACAAGCATCATCAAATTAGCATGCGGTTAGCGGTGAGCGGTTAGATCTTTTACCAAAGAACTGGTACGAGTACTTATCAATAAACATAATTTGTTTCGGCTGCGACGGGGTTCCCTATCCTAAAGTATTGGATTATTGTTAGATTGGAGAACTCCACTATGCCGATGGGTTAGATGTGTACACTGTGCTAGAATAATATACCTACAACATGCATGCATTAAGAATATTTTTTTTTCTCCGCCTATCAAAAAAAATATTCCCCCCAGGTTGTACATCAATTGTCCTCACTATTATGATCGCTAGGGGCGAGTTAGAGCGTTTTCCACACAGATGACTAGCAGTGACCTTGGCAGCTCTGATCTCCAGTTAACGTCTTCCACTACACACGCATTACACACAACTCTACAAAGTACTTTCCTGGCTAACCCAAAGGCTCTACATCTCGTACATATTAATTCTTAATCTCTTTTGGGTCATTTTGACTACTTTGTTCACGTCTTTGAAAATTTGAATGTGCAGGTAATAATAGTATGGGAAAGCTGGCTGAAACCAACCCTAACTTCAAACTTGGTGAACCTCCCCGGATACAATATCTTTCGCAATGACCGAGTCGGGAAGGGGGGTGGCGGTGTTTGCATTTATGTCAGGGATGACATATCTGCTACCGTATTAGCCTTATCGGCGTCATTATATTCAGCAAAGTTTGAATTCATTCTTTTAGAGGTGCAGTGCAGATGAAATTGAAAGTCAAAATACTTTAGATGAAAAAGTTGACAAATTTAAAAATTTAATAACAGAGTTCTACGACCGTCACGCCCCACTCGTTACTCGCAGGGTGAAACGTCCAGCGACACCCTGGATGACGGTTTCGGTTAAGGAAAAAATTAATAATCGTGACCAGGCGTACCTTAAATACAGAAAAGGCAACCTAACGGTACAAAATTATAAAAGAATTCGCAACCAAACAACGCAAGCTATTCGTAATGCAAAGCTACAGTACGCTCATTCCATCTCCCAATTACCAAGAAACAAGTTGTGGAGTAGTTTAAATAATTTAGGTATCAGTTCCAAAAAGTACCGTAAACCATTACCCAAGGTCGATGTTAATACCCTCAATACTAACTTCGCAAAAACACACCAATGTAAGGACCCAAAGCCTCATGAGACAATAAAAGAAATCTTATCTGTACCTAAACCAGCCTGGCCTGAATTTTCCTTTAAGCAAATCACGGAACAAGAAGTCATCGCTGCTGTCGAAAAAGTGAAATCCAACGCCAGTGGCGTCGACCTACTTAATAGAAAACTTCTACTTAAAATACTACCATTTGTTTCTCAAACGATCACTCATATTTATAACTATTCACTTACTACTTGCAGTTTTCCATCAGCGTGGAAGAAGGCTCTCATAAAACCCATAGCTAAAAACCAAAACCCAGCCACTGAAAATGACCAGCACCCTATTAGCATATTGCCGTTCTTATCCAAGCCACTGGAGAAAATTGTATTGGAACAAGTTTCGAGCTATATAGGTAGCTATAATTTAGCTAACCCCCTACAATCAGGTTTCAAGAAAAACCATAGCACTACTTCAGCATTAATTCAAGTGGTCGACAATTTAAGTTGTGCCTATGACAGAGGTGACGTAATCTGCATTATTCATTTAGATTACTCCAGCGCGTTCTCATGTGTAAAACATGACATTTTCCTTGCTACGTTAAAATCTTTAAGACAATTTCTTGGCTTCGCTCTTACTTGGAAAGTGGAGAACAAGCAACGAGAATAGGCGACTAAACGTCAGAGTTCTGTAGCCTTCCTGACGGATTAATGCAGGGTACGATTTTGAGCCCCTGGTGTTTCTCCACTTATGCAGACTTATTGTCCCAGTCATTGAATAAATGTTCTTATCACGTATATGCTGACGACTTTCAAATATATTCCAGTTTCAAGCCTTATAATTGTGAACAGGCCATAGCTGATATTAATGCTGATTTAGAGAACGTCTTGAAATGGTCAATAAAACACGGTCTCATGTTGAACCCGACTAAGAGTCAGGCAATGCTGATAGGCAGCCACAATACTGTAGTAAAATTACAAAATACTTTAGGGTCAACCATTATTATCAGTGGTGAAGTAATACCCTTTAAACAAGACGGTGTGAAAAATCTAGGAGTGTATTTAGACCCACAACTTAACTGGTCACTCAATGTAAATAAAACCTGTAGCAAAATTTATAAATGTTTACATCCCTTGAACAAAATTAGAAACTTTTTACCAATTAATATAAAGAAAAATATTGTTTCTACGCTTATTACCCCACTATTTGATTATTGTATTGTTCTGTCATTCAGTCGCACGGATCATCTGTCTCGTCGTTTGCACCGGACCTGAACTGATGCTTACGATTTATTTCTAATACAAAGCGCCGCGACCACATCAGCCCACAGTACAGAGCACTAAATTTCCTAACCACCGACCAAAAAACACAACACCACGCACTGATGCTAATGTATATAGTAACCCACTCAAGCGCACCTTCCTACATCATACAAGAACCGGTCCGAGTTTTCTCAAACATGCTTTCCAATTTATCAACATTAGTAGATCTTCTTCTTCTTCTTCTTCAGCCAACGCCCATCCTTGGCTGGTAGGCCATTTGACGCACATTAGTAGATAGAGAATATGAGTAATTTCATGGTAAATAATTTTCCTATCGTTAAATTTCCGATATCTCGGGGGGATAGGTCAGACCAACACATTACCACACAGCAATAATGGCAGGGCACGCAATGCATTTGAGCGTGAATTATCTATCATTTTTTCAAAAACATTTTTTTGTACAAAACCAAATACTTTTTTGGGAAAGCAACCTGTCCGGTTTCGTTCCTCAATTTAACACCTACAACATACCTGAAGGTAGAAATCATCGATAGAAAGGTTTCGCAGAAAAATTATTTTTTAGTCATTTTTCATTAAAATATAGGCCTACATATTTTTATTTTTTTACCCCCAGAAGCAACCTATCAAGGGTCAAGCGACCCCCCGCATTTTATCAACATTAATAACAACTACAATAAATGCGAATTTAAAAGAAATCGTTGGAGCCGTTTTCGGGAAATAATTTTTTTTAACGTTTTTTTGGAGTTTTTTGAGAATAAAACCCCCTCAAGTTGAGTTAGCCCCTAATAAAAAAAATAGTCCCGAGGTATGATTTTTGTGAACGTACATGGCGAATTTCATCAAAATCGACCGAGTAGTTTGCCCGGAAATCAACGAACAGACAGACATTTCGTAAAAACCACTTTTTTGGGTTCCTGGGACCTAAAAACGTGTAAATCCATTGAAATCTCGGAATCGAAAATTTCGACCGTCACAAAGGTTTCCTTATACTACGTATAAATTGGAAAGCAAAAATACACAAAATTACAGTCACACCGCAATGCCACAACATACCAAATACCACTACATAAGACCACAAGTCACGGCCAATCTACAGTAATATACGCTATTCGCCACTGGAACCGCCTGGTACAGTGTACTATTTAACATCTAAATCATACGAGAAGTTAAAAAGCATCAATAGAGGCGATTTTCCCAGTATCACTTTGTAGATTTTTTTTGCCCCCCCCCCCCCCCAACAAAAAAAACTAAAGTTCAAGAGGGAAGCGACCACGTACGAAATTCTTACGTGAACTTTATTGCGGATACAAGTTTCATGAAATTTTTCCAACAAAACTTGAAAATACCGTATAATGAAATAGTCTTCTTAAACTTGGATTGACTTAATATTTAAAAACTTTCTACATTCCACATCCTCCTGAAATCTGTCCGGACCCCTCTGGCAACGGCCTAGGATATTCCCTATCCCAAAGCACTGAATTAATCGATGGCATTGCATATTCTTGATAGGGTAGACCAATGCACACAGTAATAATAGCATTGCGCACAATGCATTTGAGCGTGAGTCTTCTATCATTTTTTCGAAAAATAATTTATTGCACAAATCCAAATACTTTTTTGGGAAAGCAACCTGTCCGGTTTTTTTACTCAATTTAACACCTAAAACATGCCTGAAGGTAGAAATCATCGATAGAAATTTTTATTTTTTTTACCCCCAAAAGCAAACTATTAAGGGGCAAGCGACCCCCGCATTTTGTTAAAGTTGATAACGGCTACAATATATGTGAATAAAAAGAAATCGTTGGAGCCGTTTTTGAGAAATAATTTTTTTATACGTTTTTTTTTTGTTGAGTTTTTTGAGAATAAAACCCCGCCAAATTGGAGTTAGCCCAAAATAATAAAAAAATGTTCCCGAGGTATGATTTTTTTGAACCTACCATGCCAAATTTCATCCTAATCCACCGAGTAGTTTGCCCGGAAATCGACGAACAGACAGAGCGACAGACAGACAGACATTTCGTAAAAAACACTTTTTTGGGATCCTGGGACCTCAAAACGTGTAAATCGGTTGAAATCTCGGAGTCGGAAATTTTGACCATCACAAAGCTTTCCTTATATTACGTATAAATTGGAAAGCATGAAAGCATGGGTTAGCATGAAAACAAGACTTTATAGTCTTATTGTTCGCCTCTTGTTTTTTTGCAATAAAATAGTTTTCAATTCAATTCAATAAATAAATAAGGACTTTCTTTTTGTTCTATTACTAATACACATTACATACAGTAATACGGAGTGGAGTGCTGGCCATTGCGGAGGGACGAAGAGCAACTGCTGCATGTGGCTGAGATGCGAATGTTGCGGTACTGTCTGGGTTACAAATTGACAGACAGGAGGAGAAACGAGGACATCCAGGCGGAGATGCAAGTAGCACCGATCACCGACAAAGTCAGGGAACGAAGACTGGCATGGTGGGGCCATGCGCTAAGGAGAGAAGATGGACACCTGCTACAACGTGTGAGGGACTACACGGAGGAGGGCCCAAGACCTATAGGACGACCGAGGATGTTCCTTGAAACGAAAGTGAGGGAGGACCTAAGGACCCTCGGTCTCTCGCCGGATGATACCCAAAACCGAAACACCTGGAAGATTAAGATCCGTGCCGCCGACCCCGTGGGAGGAATAAGGCGCCGTTAAAGTAAGTAAGTATACAGTAAATCAAACAAGACATCAGAGTTTTGCGCACTCTTGCCAATAGAAAAATAAAACCAGAATATCAAAACATAACAAAAATACCATGTTCAGTATGTGTGTGTGCCCCTATTTGGTTCGTCAGTTACTCCTGACCTCCGGTGTCGCAAGTCATTTCTATATATTTTAACTTTATTTGTTCTTAATGCTTAATTCGGGATTTCTTCATTAAATTAAATGCTAATTGCATACATAAATTTTAAACCCCAACCACGCGTGTAGGCCTGACATCTGCAAATCATTACAACAATTAGACCATAGCATAAAGTAACTTACGTCTTTTCAATGAGATGATCGGGCAGAATAGCCGGTGGCTGATAATTTTTTATCTCATCAGAAAGTTCAACCTGAAGCAGAGGCGATGGAGATTCCGATGAATATAAAAACGGTTGAGGAACTGCAGAGGTGACTTCAGGAATGGTAGAATCTCGAGTCTGACCATTGGGCTACAACAGAGCAACAGAACCAAGTCATATTTAAGACAACATTTGTTCAGTACTGTACTTTTCTGTAGTATTCTTGCATTGATAATTATTTTGTCTAGCAGGTTGCAAGCAATGCAAAGATGGATTTTTAGTTCACACTGGAAGACTTTTTTATTTATTTAAAAACTTGTTTTAAGGGCGACTGCAGGCTAGGGATATACGCCCACCGAGTTGTTGTTAC
This sequence comes from Psococerastis gibbosa, assembly GCA_963971405.1. Lineage (NCBI taxonomy): Eukaryota > Metazoa > Arthropoda > Insecta > Psocodea > Psocidae > Psococerastis > Psococerastis gibbosa. The sequence goes on from OZ020492.1 coordinate 3,408,869, forward strand.
GTTACTACGGACTGGACAACGAGGTTGCCCAGGGACCGTCAAAATAGTTCTATGGATATATGTATGCATGTGTGTGAGTGTGTGAATGCTACCTGAGTTTGATTTGGGCTATAATTTCTGAAGTGTACAGGAACATCAACACATCGTTGACTTGCTCCTCCGTGTCTCCCAGGATTTGACGCATGGTCGCCTGGAAGGCACACATCGAACATTGAAATTTGTATAAGCTATCTTGGCTCCATGTAGTGGATTCGGCTAGCTAGAGAACCTAACCCAGTTATTAGGGGAGTGCATAGATTTAAAAAGTTAGTGTTTCCTGGAATTGGCCAATATTAATTATATGCATACGCAGCAGGCAAGTAGAGGCCGTATAGTAATTACAAACTGTTATATGTATACATGACGAAGCAGTAGGATCTGGGATGATAGGCCGTGGTCGCTCTGGAAGCGCACTTCCAAAGTATTTCCAAAGTATGCTTTCAGAATGTAACTCAGGCCGTGAAAGCCTTTTAATTATATTGTTATATGTATACATTTTTTTAATGCAATAAACTAACCTTAATACTAGCTTTGGTCGGCCTGGGCTCATAAGGATTTAGAGTCAGGTTTTCGAATTGCTCCGTCATTTTGTCTTCGGTAGCCATGCGTTTGCCGTAGTTGTGCTCCCTGCATGAAAAAATAAATAAGTACACTTTGTAGTATAATCACGTACCTACAGATAACTTCAGTGCTCTTACTTAGGACTGACGAAAAAACCATCAAACCTGATTTTTTTGAACCGAAATTAGAGGATATAGAAAATCTGGGCTTGGCGAGATTTGAACGCACGATCTACGCCTAACCGGGGCTTCGTTTTAACCGCTGGACCACAAGCCCGCACAAGAGTGTAATGTCAGTGTTATATATACCGTATAACACTGCAATACAATGTGTAAATTATTTTGTTGAATTCTCAGAATAATTGGCAAGATAAAAATTTATTTGCAGCACAGTAGTGTATATTAGAGAAACGAGATTGTAAATATCAGCACTAAAGCTCCATACTGGGAATCATGTGACTTAGTTGCAAGAGTCAATCTCAGGATAAATTTTCTGCTATCGACATCGTCCTTTAATTGAGCTAATAAAAGTATATATAATTTTGTTGATTCCTAGTTTGACCATGCCACAAAATGAATACAACTAAGTTTCGACACTGACTCCTGAATTAAGTAATAGTACCAAGTCAAATCCTTAACCTCTCACAGATTCAGGACACTCAGCAGCTCGGTCCCAGGACGAGCTCAGGCAGAATCAGTGCAAGGGGCAGTGTATAGGTTGCCCCATGTACGACGTACCACTATCATCGGCTTACATTTCATGCCATTATAATGAACTAATATTAACTTTATACGGAAAAACGTGTTAAGCAATACATTATTGCTTTCCTGTTAATACCTTAGTATAAGGAAAGCTAAGTGAAGGTTGAAATGTTCGGTTTTGAGAATAGTGGTTTTGACGAAATGTCTGACTGTCGGTCGGTCGGTCTGTCTGTGGAGGGTTTTACTATCCAAAAACTAAAAACAAAATGGCTAAAACAATTACTTCGATCGATGATTTCTAAGTTCAGGCATGTTTCAGGTATTAAATAGAGTAACAAAACCAAACAGGCATGATCTGCTAAATGGGATTTCTCCGTTTTTTTTAGTCAAACTCATTCTACTTCGAGATCGGCATGTTTCCTCTCTGTATTTTCGATTACATTCACAGGGAATTTCATAGTCGTAGTTCCTGGCGTCATTCTTGGGATAATTTGGCTTGGCAACTTTCTTAGGGGTTCTTCGAACTTGAATTCTGTTCGGATGTTAACTTTTCGACCTATCTTCATAATCTTTATGGAGAAACCAGATATGTATGGCAGGAGCTAGTAGAATTGTTCAGAGGGCGGCTGCTAGGTAATGACTGACAATATATGAAGGAAGTGAATACCCTCCATTATAATAGACTATAATAGGGAAAATGAAAGCTACAAACTAGCCCAGCGAAGAAAATTGGATACACCCATCCGAGAAAAATCAACACCAGAAACCGTTGTCATCCAGCCATCAAATGACCATTTACACAACAGGCAATGTAAGTCCAATTAACCCTTTGTTAAATTATATTACATCATTCTCATGAACCTTTTCCAATAAGCATGTACGGGTTTACTCGTACCGGTCCTTTAATTGGTTTTATAATAAGTTTATTCAGAAATAAAAGCTCAAGCTTAACTTAATAATTTTCTATTTAAGGGCAGTTTGTGCATTCATCCCTTACCCTTCAGGGCTCCTTTACTCTAAAATAGTGACTGTGCATACCGAACTTATTGTATAGAACTCTTGTTAACACTTACTCGGTATCCGATTCAGGTGTTATGGCGCGGACCACAACAGAGGTCTTGAAGCGGACTCGTTTCCGTGCCCTTGTCTCGCTGTTATCAGCCATCTAAAACAATGAGTGTACCTTTAATAGTTTAAAGATTTTACATTTAAATTTCCTTGTTAATATCTGGACCTTCTTTGTAAGGTCCTCGGGTTTCTGGGCAAAATAGTACAATGATGGTAGGTCAAATACGCAACCAGTCAACCAACATTTCCATACCCTAGAATTGACACTGTAGAGTGTAGACATATATTTCAGATTTAGGCGGTCCCTGATGAAGGTGGAATGATATCCTTCGGTTCGGTAAACTATTTTCGGTTTAATCCTAGATTCGGGTCCTACCATGAATGAGAACAAATCCATCAATAGCCCATTGCTAACCTTTCGGGTTTGTAGATAACTTGACTATGAATAGGAACGACCAGCTTCAAGACTCGACATGAAAGGTTACTTTTTCGTGGGGCTATCTTCAAAGGTATGGGAGAACGCGGCATATTTCTGGTCACAATATTAGTTGTTATGATGTTTCTCTGCGTGTTTCCCCTACCAGTTAAGGTGATACATTCTATGGGTTGGTAGAACCCAGGGCAGGGAGAATTATTCCATATATGCAAGCTGTCGAATCTCGCCCTTCTGTTTCATAGTCCAGTTCTCTATCAAATAGTATATTCCCGCCTGGGCCTTGACCTTAACGCTTCAATTTATTCATTAATTTATTATAATATTAATTAATACTATATACAATACTATTTTCGGCGCTAAATAACTGTGTTACTTAAGGTGTCCGCCAAGTCCCACCAACGTAGGTAAAGTGGAAGCCAAAAGAACCAGTTTTTTTCATATTCCCATGATTCCTTCTTCAAAAACCAAGTGGACGCCACTAATAATACATATCTCATGTTCCAATTATGTAAGTAATTTCTTAACTTTATGTATAGAAAGCTTATAAAAAGGAAAATCATAGAAGAAATGGCTATTAGAGTATGCAGGATAAAGTGTTTATTACCAAATTGCGGTGACCAATGAGTGACAAGACAGCTAATCGGTAATCATTCTTGTCACTCAAGGGTTACTTCATGTTTGTATTTGACAGTTAGCCCACCATACACTCTATTGTACGGATTTCAGACGTACCCTAGCCCAGGATGCTCGTTTCCAACGATCAGAAAACGTCTTGTTCTTCAATGTGCGTCACAGACCTTCGTAGAACCTTCACTTTTCCCAACCATTCAGTGACTACAATTTGTCGGCTACTTCTCCAAAGCTAAGTGTTGGCAAAAATGCGTTTAAACGTGTGTATACACTGAGACAGCTCAGGAAATTACCTGCAATCAAACAAACAGAGGTTGAAACGCTTTGACACACGATTCAAATTAAATTCATAAAAGAAACCGGCGAATAAAGTGAATATTTATTTTTATTTTAATGTCAGCAAATGGCCTTATCAGCGCTTTTAAACTGACCAGCTGCAATCAAACAAAATAGCAAATATCAGTGCAAATCGAGCAGTTGAAATACTTTGATAAACGATGCCAATTAAATTCATCAAAGAAACCGGCGAATGTCAGTGAAAGGCCTTACCGCTTTTGGCATAAACTGACTAGCTGGAATCAAACAAAATAGCAGTGCGAATCAAGCAGTTGAAATGCTTTGATACACGTTGCAAATTTGTTCGTCAAAGAAACCCACAAATGTCAGTAAAATGTCATAAAGGTGCGTTTGGCAAAAACTGCTATAAGTAGAGAGAAGCCACTATGTAACTGGCTGTTACACATTATCTAATATATGTAACCTGCTCACTCCGATGAAAAGAGCAAAATTGCAAATAATAAGATAACTTCCGCATAATGTAACTTTACAAAGTGACATTCTTCATCAAGACCATTTGTAACATATAATACATACTTCAATACATACAGTATCTAACAGTAAATCAGTTAAAAACAGTAAATTTGCTCAAATGAATAGATTACTGAGGTACAGATCACTGACAGTTGTTATAAAAGCTTGTATGTTTTGGATCAATGCTACTAAATTTAATCTATTATATATACCTGTGCCCCATTAATTTTTAGAATTTTAAAAATTTATTGTACTGTACTTGCCAATCCAGATTTTGTGCAAAGCGATTACCATGACCGTGAGCCGGCAGGGGGGGAGGGAGCAGCTTTCGTGGCCAGTAGACATGCATAGCATATTATGTAAACGTATGAAGATGGCATCACTAAGATTCTCAGACTTGTAAAATCTCCTCCCACCTTCCGGGCTCTATCGGAAGCTCTCCTTTGCATTTTGAAGTCATCCAAAACAGGATGGCGTGGAAACAGCCATGCTAGGCAGCGATAGGAATGTATATCTGGTGAAATTATTTGGTGAAATTCACACTATTTCTACTAGAAATGTTGGCGACGGTGTGTTGGTGCTGCAGACGTCGGAATTTTTAAGGAATAGCATATTCCAAGACGGTCTATCCAAATATAATTCTCTTCGAAGGGATATCAAATTGGCTTCATCCTTGTTGAAATTTAAAAAACATTTACAAGAGGATGTGCGAAGTGGTTTACTCGATAAGTGGATGACTTAATATTGAAAGTGGTTGTTTTTTACTGGCATTCTTGCTATTTCTCCAAACACTACTACTACTACTACTAATGAGCAATGTTGGAAAACAAAACAAAACGTTAACCCCCTAGGTCTACGTTCATATTTTTAAAGAAAAAGCGAGTACAATGTAACTAATACCCCTCCCCTTGGTACCTAATAGGTATGTACACGTTTTTTTTTTTTTCAACCATCTGAACACCCTAAAAAGTGCGTACCAAAGGTCAAAATTATGTTTATTTGCTTACCAATGCTTGCCGAGGAACGCGGACCATAGACAAATAACTAATATATAGATCGTCATTTGCCATAGTAAAAATTCACTGAAAATAAGAATTGATATTGGCAGCACTGTTTGACAAGGCCAGCTTCTGATTGGCTAACATAAGTACGCACTTCCATGCGTCTGCGCATGCGTCGCAATTGCATAGTTATGTTTAGCTTATTACTAAGACTTTAAATTTACCTATGCTTAGCTTATGAGATAAGGTTTCTTTTTTCATCTTGTCCCTCTGTATGTATGGGTCAAAATAATTCGTTTTTGAATTTCCTATAAGAAACGCATGGGGCCATTCTTAAAAAACCACAGGGAGCAACTTGCTACCTGGGACAACAAAAACAATATCAATCCATTGTGAAATGATATTTTAGACGGAATTGAAATGTAATGTTCTTACATATATAAAATTTAAACTCACCATACTCTCATACGGTGCGTATAAGCGCATGACAGTAAGTGAGTCTAATTTTATTTCTGCAAGAAGATTGCATTTGAATACCGGGTAAAATATCATTTTGTAATGAATTAACATTCTCTTTGTCGTCCCAGGTAGAAAGTTGCTCCATGTGGTTTTCTTATAAATGACACCATGGGTTTTTTACGGGAAATTCACAGGCAGATTACCGCGTTAAAGCATAATTAAAAAGTATGGCAGGCTGAAAGAAACGGTAAAGACTGACTGTAACAATGTAAAAGCACTAATCCACTGATTCAGATGTCATGTCATTACAGTAACTTAGTACATTTAATTCCATTGTTCGATCAGCCCTTACAGTTCCTCTGTGCCAGTGATAGGGTTTGCTCATAGCCTACATTACATTGACTTATCGTATAGTTTTTAAGTTCGACTTATCAGGCGGTGAAGAGAAAGTACTATACCTACCTGACTTACAACCTATAGGCCTACATACCTAACTTACTGAGAACAGGTCTATCGCCAAATAATAACAATACAGACTTCCATTAGGAAAGGATTAATACTTACAACCAACAACAGCACATTTATGTCTCATTTTAAAGCAAGTACAATACCTAGATGAAAATTATTAGGCCCATAATCACCGAATCGAAACGACCAACAGCAGAACTTGAGCTGACAACCTGCTGCAATGGGTCAGTGACGCACCTTCGTAAATCGTGACTGCCGCTTGGCTGGTACTGCTGATGTGTCTGTAACAACAACAACAATTTAAAATAATGACAATGAAGTACTATATTAATTATTAATGCTATACAAATGTTCGGCAATTGACACTGACACAAAGGCAATAATGACGGACAAACTTCAAATAGCCATAACACTGAGATATAACTACTAACGATTACGGAACGAACGATAATGCACGCTCACATTGAAACAGATATGTTAACTGTAAAAAGAAATAGCAATAACTAATAGTATTTCAACAGCTTTCCAAATTCAAAAGTCGAAATCGTTGTTAGTGACAGTTGGTCAGTTGTTTTAAAAACAGATAGTGCCTTAAAAACAGAGTAACAGACAAAGACTGAAAGACAATAGAAATATATCCAATTTACACGTAAGTGTCTATGGAACGCTTCTGCCATAACAACCAAGATATCAGGTTTTGTCCGTTGCCGACAGTGGCGCTCCTGGTGTATTTCCAGTGTATTTATAGTTCAGTGCTCACTACGCATTCCGCATGATCTCCATTATTGATTTTGTTTTGTGTACTGGCGCACTTACTGGCGTCCTGCCTGAGTTTTTATACGGGGTACCGGCATTATCATTTCAGAAGGAAATTGTTTCAATAAATAACGATTAAAAATATTTAATAACATTGTACTTGCAATGTTTTTTGCAATAGGTATGTATTTAGTTTTAATTTCGTTCGACTTGAAGTAATTGGTGGAATGACGCGTCGTAAAAATAGGAGCTTACAAGTTCAACTTCCTTTTATAATCATGGTTCGGAAGATGAAAAAGGATTGGGTCGATGAACGTCGTATTTTCTGTAAGAGGCAAGATGACGACAATCATTGGAATTTGGATGAAACATTCCTGATAAAAAAGACTAGACCCGTCTTATTTTTAATTTTAATTTGATATTCATTAAATCTCTTCAATGTATTTTATTCCTGTTTTATATACACAAAATTTTCAAACGTTAAAAGAACTTAAAGCTTAAATTTATTTGATTTGCCCAGTTTCTTTTCAATTGCAGTATTTGACGGACAGAAATGTTACTACTGTTACAGTATTTCAGTATTTCCACCAGTCTTAACTAAGCCAACCGCCTAGGCATGTCGTCTTAGTTTTATGCATCGTCAAGTCACAAACGCTATTGTTCTTGTAGTTTTGGCTTAAAGATGGGTAGGAAATTTCTCTAATTCATTAGGACCATTAAATCGAATTCCCAATATATCGTTTAGTGTAGATGTTGGGGGATATTCTACCACTTACGTGATTCACAATTGAGAACCCTCGTTCAGCTTCTGCGCTCCTCAGGGCTAGAACTAAGGCTCTTCTTACTAGCTTCAAAACCTAAGGTGAAGTGCGAAGCATGACCAAATAGGTTTGCACCACTGTCTCTCCCTTTACAGAACTCATCATGATGCTTCTGTAGCTGGATCCACTAACCATGCATGCCAATGAAATATTATGGGTACAGTAATAAGCTGTCTTCACTTTTGCATGGCCGTAACGCATTAAAAATCGATTTCTGTGGGGCTGGGATTAAAATTTCAAACATTTCGAAGTTCCCATTAGTGAATTTCTTCCCTCATTTGGTTAAAACTTCATGCAATAGCTTTCCAAGTACTCCTTAATTGTAGATAGCTCTTTTCCCTCACCCTTAACAGACTGTGATTGCTCGTAGTTGTCTTCAGAGTATAATGTGAGGACGGTGTTCGGACATTTTATCTCAATGTAAAACGTTACCAGCACCATCGACATTATTTTTCATTTTTTCTAAATTTTGAACCCTATTCTTTCTGCGGTCTTCCTTGAGTAGTCCCAACTTCGTTTGCCTGTTAAACCCGTCTAGAAGATTAAGTAGGAAATGTAGAGTTTGAACAAAAGCTCTATTCTTTATCTGGTTGGTCGGTCCCTTGCTTTTTGCCTAGTTTTGGCATTGAAATCCTTGTCCATGTTGCTTGCTTCAAGGTCACTCACCAGGACAAGCCGACATTTCTTTATCCAGGGAATGGCTCCGAATTCGGAGGAAATCCAACTTTCCTTAAACATATATACTATGTCTCTTAAATCCAAATTCAAGACTAACGTCATTGCACTTTTGGAGCTTTCGGTACTATTGTAGAAGTTTGATATATTGTCAACTGTGTCTTCCACATTAATTATTTAAAGCGTATTTGCAACGGTTGAAAGATTCCGGTGTGCCATACGTACAGTGCAGTGATTACATTTGATACCGAATCGCTGCTCTTACTTTTTGTTGAGGCCGCTATGTTCACCCATCAGTGAATTTACCCACCGAAAGTGGCAACTAAAATAAAAGAAGCTTACAAAAAATATGAAGAACCGCATTCCAATAACAACTTTGACTTTAGCGAACTAAGGTTAGCTATCCCCAGCATATTTAACGTCCTCCCTTCTCCTTCCTCAGATCCGTCTTTAGTGAGATATTGAATTCTAGAGGCATATAAGCGATAATAATTTACCTTCTAAACTACCTCAGAGAAGCAGTGGGTCATGAAACAGTAAAACATAATTCCCAATTCAATCAATCAATAGGCATTGTGTATTTTCCCATTATATTTTCTGTCCATTACTATTACCCGAATTCCACTTTACTTTTTGTCCATTACGAGATAACGGAGTGTTATTTTACATTAATATTTTGTATTATTATTGTTGTATAATTTTCTTTGAAACTATTTAATTTTGCGGATGAAAAAAAACGCACGAGGCAATCCCAAAATGATTTTTGGACAGTAAACCATAATTTGTCGCGCTATGTATATGCGCCTTGGTCGAAATGGAGGATCCAGGGGGGGGGGTCAGGGGGTCATGCCCCCCCTAAATGAGTTAATTCATAAGATACCTAGTAAAAAAAAAAATTTAATAAAACTCAACTTTTAAACAAGAAAAATTACCTTTTAAACTTACAAAAAACTTGTGACCCCCTAAATTTTCCACTGGATCCGCCCTTGCTTGGTCGTGAAGTAGTGGCCTGGGAAGTAGTTATTAATATTAATGAATCGTTATAATTGTCATTATTATTATTAATATTATCATATTATTTATGTTCGTTGCATTTTATTTGTCTTTATTACTTGTGCTTTTAAAGCCAACATATACTATAAATGCGCTCCTGCGTATTATAAATAACTGCAACCAATTTTTTCGCCCTTATCATAATTATGGCTCTGATATTTAAAAAGAAAAATCTACATTTTCGATTGCCGTTCATCTGATATGTATTTTTATTGTATCAGGGGAACGGGTTCTCTGTTCATATGGACCTTTGCTTTATGATGCAAAATGCCTACAACATCGCCCCGGCGAGAATCGTAAATACGAATACTGGGTTCACTATGTAGGGTGGAAAAAGAGGTGAGTAAATATAGTACTATATGTGTATTCTATAATCTACTAAACCTATAACCTACCCTAACCAGCTCAAGTTCGGACACTTGAATTTTTATATCACTTATTTTACAAAATTTTTTTTTTTCTTAAATTGCGACAGACTAATTTTTGTTTGACTATAATACATTAAAATATGGACCATTAGGTAGATTTTAAAGAAAACATTTTTGAACTTTTTGGAAGCATAACCTCAGGGATAATATTTGTTTCCACCCTTGCAAGGACTATGAAAATGATCCACTTCATAGGACCTGTTTTTTTATTTTTTTTATTTTTTTATTTTAATTGAACTTACCGGGTCGAAAACCATACAAAAGTTGAAAACAATTTCATTTTTACAATAATAGTTGAAAAAGTTTCAATAATAATTTTTTTTTTTGTGATCATGGCTAGAGGAATCGCGTTATCCGCGAATTTACGTGAATGAGTGATAACGCTATCGTAACTTGGGAAAGGCGTATGGAAAATAGATGGCGGCTACTCCTGGTAGAAAGCACTGTTCAAGATATTGCCTGAAAACACGAAAAAACCAGGAAAATCGTAGCTAAACGTACGGAAGGAACTATTCGGACAGTGACGCAAGGGGAAGAAAGGGCCCTTTAACGAGTGGCCTGATGCAAATGAAGGGATACTAGTGATTCTATTAATCATAAATGAAACCAGCTCACTGGCAAAAAAAATACTGCAAAGATACTTGTCGCCAAACTTTGAAGAACATGGGGTTTCAATTTTACGCTGCTATGAAGAAATCGGCACTGACTTTGCGTCAAATGAAAAGAAGACTCGCTTGTGGAAATCAATGTTCAAATCTCGATTTATCCGACCAGACAACCCTGCGCCAGTTATCTTCTGACCGAATTTTGAATTGATTTCCACAAACGCGTCTTCTTTTCATTTGACGCAAACTCAATGCCGGTTTCTTCTTAGCAGCGTAAGATTGAAACCCCATGTTCGTCAAAGTTTGGCGACAAGTATCTTTGCAGTATTTTTTACCAGTGAGCTGGTTCCATTTATGATTAATAGAATCACTAGTATCCCTTTTATTGCATCAGGCCACTCGTCCAAGGGCCCTTTTTTCCCCTTGCATCACTGTCCGAATAGTTCCTTCCGTACATTTAGCTACGATTTCTCTGTTTTTTTCGTGTTTTCAGGCAATATCTTGAACAGTGCTTTCTGCCAGGAGTAGCCAACAGCTATTTTCCATACAACTTTCCCAGGTTACGATAGCGTTATCACTCATTCGCGGAAATTCGCGGATAACGCGATTCCTCTAGCCATGATCACAAAAAAAAATTATTACTGAAACTTTTTCAACTATTATTGTAAAAATGAAATTGTTTTCAACTTTTATATGGTTTTTGACCCGGTAAGTTCAATTTAAAAAAAAAAAAACAGGTCCTATGAAGTGGATCATTTTCATAGTCCTTGCAAGGGTGGAAACAAATATTATCCCGGAGGTTATGCTTCCATAGAGTTCAAAAATATTTTCTTTAAAATCTACCTAATGGTCCATATTTTAATGTATTATAGTCAAACAAAAATTAATCTGTCGCAATTTAAGAAAACAAAATATTTTGTGAAATAAGGGATACAAAAATTCAAGTGTCTGAACTTGAGCTGGTTAGGGTATTAGTATTAGTAGCTCACTTCCCTATAATGCATACAAAACAACAATACAACAGCAACACAAAACTAGTTCAACATCTCTTTCATCTCAACTCCTTCAAGTTCTGCAACATACTTATTGATGGGATGAAACCCTGAACCCTAGTTGGCACGAATATGGGGACCATGCTAAGTTGTTTTGATTAATATTTTACTTGTAAATGCAGCCTCATGCGAATATTGGAGACAAGCAACTAGTTTGTACCCAGAACTTGCTGCCGAAATACTAAATAAAATATTAACTATTGCAGTACTCTCGCGTTGCCTCAGTGACTGAGGCTTACCTCTTGTTGTGTTCATCGTAGGATATTTCTTATATGACAAGAAATATTTATCAAATTAATTGACTATATTAGATCTAAAATGATAAATTACCATCTGTTTCGCAGATGGGATGAATGGGTAACTGAGGATAAACTCCTTAAATACAACGATGAAAATTTACTGAAGAAAAAGAAAAAAGACACCCTACATAACCCAAATTCGAAGCGCGGGAAGAGGGTATATCGGCGCAGGGGCGACGACTTGGCCCAAGACCCCGATAACAGGTACTATTATTTTGAACCTTCTCTTTTCGTGATACATTCTTCAAATTATTTAATTGAACTATTTTATAATAGGTGTTTAGATGTAGCCTTCATGGTTGGTTATGAGTCCGGATAGACATAAGTTACTCAGATTCTTCCCCATCGACCATGGTCAATCAACCGATTGAACTGAGAGCGGCGAGAAATGCTTCTAACTTCCCTAAATTTCTCAGAAACCATCTCTTAGAGAAAGCTTTCTACACTGTCACTGAGGCACTGGCACAATGACAGAACTACCTGATTTTGACGATCTTTTTGACGATTTTATTTTATACTCTCATGTACGGTTTTGTATAATGTAACAGAAATATATTTATTTATTTATTTATTTATTAACCAGACGCAACCCCTATCAACGTAGTTTTTTATTCCAAAGAGGATTGCTTTCGATGGGTTCATGTCCCGTGAAAGCTAAGCATATTAGGATGATATCCGCTATGGGCTTCCATTTGTCTTGGAGCGGTGGTGTTGAATTCATTTTTTTTCTCGGATATGAACCATTCCTCCAAAATAAGGCTATAAGTAATAATATATCACTGCTAAACATTCATATAGCTGATATAGTCAAGGTCTCCACGAAGAACTAAAATAATGCTTTAGCATGACGTCATGTCCTACAATATTTACCCAGTCTTCTGTTCACATCTCAACAGATTTAATGTAATTAAGCAATTTAAAGTATATTTTACGTGAACAATACAACGTGCGATAAGACTGCACAATGGGGTTGTTAACTTTACAAATAAAATATGATATAATTTTTGTTCATGTCCATTGACAAGTAAATTTAATGCGATAAAAGTGCACGGAAACCTTGTATAGAAACCCAAGTCAGCTTTAAAAAACAATACAAAACTTATATGATTGTTTTTCAGGCCTTCCTCTCGACAGATTTCATGTAATTAAGCAATTTAAAGTTTATTTTACGTGAACGACACAATGTGCGATAAGGCTGCACAATGGGGTTGTAGAAACCTAAGTTAACTTTACAAATAAAATATGATATGACTGTTTTTCATGTCCATTGACAAGTAAATTTAATGTGTGGGACACAATATGCGATAAAACTGCACGGAAACCTTGTATAGAAACCTAAGTCAGCTTTTAAAAACAAAACTTATATGATTGTTTTTCAGGCCTCCCGAAAACAAAAAAGGAACAATCAGCCCATCAGTAGGAGAGCGGAGTGACACGCCAGAAACTACGCGTCGGGAAATGGGCGCCTTGGTTTGTGTTACAGTATTTAACTAGAATAGGGCAGCCTAGTGAATGTGCATTTGAGCATGGTCCCTTGAATTGCGCTCTGCTGGCGAATAAACAATGCAGCGTATATCAAGCATCTTTAGTATCATGTTCTTTACATTAAGATATACTTATAGTACTCCAATAACGACAATGCACTTGCGTCCTCTCGAGTGAACTGTTTCTTACACATTTTTTTTATCATTCATGCCACTTTTAAAGGCTGCCGACCACCTAAAGCATATTCTAGGAAATGTATTTGGTTTGCCTTAACGCACGTTGTGAAATGCAACTAACGTTAATTGCTGTTAATCAAGTACTTGCCGTATCATGAAGACATTAATAATGTATTCGTGGATGTATACAGCATAGTGGGCAACTGAGGTCCAATGGATCCCATATACGCACATTTCTCTTGTTCACTAATGAAGAAGTGTATTTTATTTAACTCCATCATGCACGGATTTTGTCGGTCGTGTCTACTCTTTATGTCATTTATTTATCGTATGATCATGTTACTTTATTGGGAAATTATTTACGTAGAGCCTTAAGTCAGCACGGATTGATTAAACGTGAATATAATTGATTTTTGTTGGCCAGCAGATGGAGATACCGGACAAACTGAGGCCATGGCTGACAGGTGATCGACTACGGGAAGACAACCACATTGTCTCACCGGCTGCTCTCAGTATTGACATGTTTCTCAATAGGTTTAGGCTTACCAAGTGGAAAAGAGGCCCTATAGACGAGTAAGTCAATAAAAATAGTTTTATACTCTTGTTGGGTTCTTTAAAATAAACTTTTTTAAAGACTTGGGAGAGCAGGCGGTTATTGCATGCTTACCAGGTGGAGGGTGTGTTTAGTAGCTTGCTGAGTTTTTGTTGAGTGTGAAATTATATAATCTCATTAAAATTGTTCTTGTTATGTTAATTTCAGACTCTGGGTGTGCGAGAAAATTACAACAGTTCTTAATGGAGTGAATGATTGGTTTTACGATGCGGAGCTGGACCAGCACTTAAGAATTAAGGCGAAACACCCAAAACTGCAGAAAGCATCTGAAATTTACGGTGTGAATCATCTGCTGATATTTTTCGGTAACAAACACATTTTCCTTAATCTTTATAAGAGTAAACTTGTCTTTATTGAACATTTGAAATTCATTTTTATCATTACTTCACATTGTTTATTGCTGTTGCACTAATTCCGGGGTCAGCAACATTTTTTAGTAGCTGAGCCAAATTTTGAAATAACCAGATTTAGATCTTTTGGAAGAGACACACACCCCAAACCTAAAAATAAAACAACAAAATTGATGGTAATTAACTTCGTAAGAAACACCTTACAAGTAATTAGGTAGTAGTCTTTAATATACGAATGTATTATTAAAAGAAGGTATCTGTCAGGAAGTGTCATGTTCATTTCCCATTTACTTTGTGTATAGAGCCGGTCTTATAGTGAAAAGCCGCACCGATTGGGCCAAAAGCCGCTTGCCGCTCGTGAATCTCAAGTTGCCGACCCCTGCCCTAATTGATAATCATGCATGTTTTTCAGCCCGCCTGCCCGGCATTCAGCTGATGAATGATATGACAGGCGAAGAGAAATCGATGATGAACACCACCATCAAGTACATGCTCGAATACCTAACACACGTGCGTAAACAATGTTTTCCTGACGACACTCTCGCGAATATGCTGCCATTGTGGCCCGATCTGATCAAGTGGATTAAAAATAACCTAAAACTCTTTATTGGTTAGAAGGAAACATCACAGCCGGCCAACTAACCGGTTCAAGACGAAGCAGTAGAGTCTGGGCTTGAAAGCGTACTTTCAAACGTTCCGTCAACATGTTTGGTTTCTGGTCCTTAATCCCTCATCCCTCCTCACAGTATAAATATTGATATGAGGACTTTTCTCCAGCCCGAAGTGATGGTAAAGGCGGTCATCCATTTTTGGGATACTGAACAAAAGAGGAGTATTCCGTTCCTTCCTACTTCCGTATAAGTTTCCTTCGGTAAGTTTGACGCCATTGCGGGGTAAAATTGTGTTTTTGGGACCAAACTGCTTATGACGTCACAGTCAGCTTTGACTTAGGTTTGGAATGCGTGGCACCAAAAGTAAGTTTTCCTTGGTAAATGTGACGGCCGTTTTGTTGGTGCCTCTAGTTCTTTTCAACTTGCAAAAAACTTTCCTTACCGCAATTACCTTCTAGTGGAAAAGAGGGCTTTACTGTCGATAGTTGTCAATGACGTCATATTTATTGAGTGAATCTTACTTGGAAGTTGGTGGAAATGGCTCTTAGAAGGGTTTTCAATTTCAATCCATTTAATGACTCAACGATACCTAAGTTATGGAGGAAACCGGTAGTTGGATTGTAAGGGATTTGAATTTCGAGAGGGGGGACGAGAGAAACTTCTATTAGTTATCTTTTAAGGTGTTATTTGCAATGTCAACAGCACATGTTGACGATACGTTTATAAGTCCGCTATCAAATTGACTACGGCCCATCCGCCCAGATTCTACAGCCTTCTCATCTGACTGCGATCGAAGAAGCCGCTGTAATTACACTGCTTTTAATAAAACCCTTTTATTACATTTATTATAGAGCTACTACAGCCATATGTATTTCTGTACAATATGCGTTTTGATTGATTGATGATAGCCTTAGTCTAGTGAAATCGGGTGCACGTATGGGAGCAGTAAGTGGAAAATTAGGTATTCAGTGCATGAATTCCTGGCTCAATGAACTATGAAGACTTCAAAAGATTGTATCTCGCATGCTCCACAGCAACAGTTTAGACAAGGGGATGCGCACCAATATTTACATTAATAGGAGGAGGAATGGGTGTGGAGGTAGAACCCACAGAACAACATAACATATGGTAGAACCCTTCTAGTTCATGACTAGCTCTCTGCTAGATCAGCTTGATTGCCGGTAGATGTCTTCATTACCTTTATAGTAGTTTTGTTCTGGGTTGGAGGTTAACTTTTAGCCCATACATGTAGAAGTTCCGTGGTAAGTAGTTTCAGGTTTAGGTACGATATTGATAATCCTATTAAGAGCTGCTTTTTAAAGTTATGGGTTATGTAATGTTTCTCAGACTTATGTCTTCAGCCTAATCCAACAAAAATGTCATGCCCATCGAATTAAAGCCACAGTATACATTAAGTTTATTGTTTAGTTGAGAAAAACGCCAAAGTCACGGAAAAACATATTATTCTATTAATTATCTTTGTGAATTTAAGACATCGGCATCGCTCTCGATCTTCACAGTCACTTTATCATACTGGCTGTGCGATTTTTTTTGGTTTCCATAATATGATTGGTTGCAGAAAATCTTGTTCATCCCATACGGTACCAAGTAATATTTCCAGATCCAGGCGAAAATTCCTGCAAAAAAAATTCAATGCATCAGGAATCCTAAATAACCTCGAAGACTAGTCTTGGCATGTGTAGAGTAGTGGTACGGGGTCTGATTTTCGCTCGACATGTTGTAGGTTCGAGTCTCAAACTCCCTGCCTCTTCTGATTCGGAGGGCACGAAAAGCAGGCATTCCCGGTCCTTCCAGGTAGAGTGTTAGAGAGGGCTTAGTAGTCCTAACTCCGCTAATTTGGCTTATTAATAGTACACAAAGCCATTAAACCGATTTATTCGTTTACTCTACATTGATCTGATTAGCATGAATGAAAACCGTAAGATATAGTGGTGACCCTTGGAAGGTGGTGGTGGTGCAAAGTTTGGGTTATTGGGCGGAAGTCCGGCTCTAGGTAGAGGCAAGAAATTGGGTGCACCCAGGTCTGACTGGTAAGCTATTCTGTTTGTCTGCGGAAGTTTTATTCAATATTGCGAGCAATATAATTGCAAAGGCGGTACGTGACGAAGCTATAGAATCCGGGAAGATAGGCCGTGGTCGCTCTTCATAACTTTTCGTCGACACCTTCAGTGGAACAGCTATAGTTGCTGCTGAGCCTCCATGATAAAATTTTCGCAGTTCCACTGAAGATGTTCATGAAATGGCTAGAAGTACTCTTTGAGAACGACCGCGGCCTATCATCTCGGATTCTTCTGCTTCTTCGTTGCAAGCTATGCACTTAATTACTTTTAAACGAAACTTAGCGCGGCGAACCTCCACATTAGGTATGTTGGAACATGCTGCAGCCCAGCGGGGTTATAGGATTAATCTTTTCTTTTTCGGCATAATGTACTCACCCAGCACCGCAGCTACAATGTAATAAAAAGCGTGCATCCTAGTAGCACTGACACGTTACTCTTATAATGTACTCTTTTCCTGGCTTTGAGCTTTGGAGTTTCCTACAGCGCTTTATAGGCACCCATTGGCCTTGGCCAACGCACGATTATAATGATCGAAAGAGCCTACGCCAATTATTTTTATGAACGCTGTAATACCTACCTATAAACATGTAATAGACCCATTGGCATTTACTAACGTAAATAGTAATCGAAAGGGCTTGACCATGTGGTCACTGTCGTGCCTAATCATTAACAAGAAGTAATTATAAGATATCTCTATATGAGGTACCAATTCTACAGAGTTACAGTTACGGTACTATAAATGTATTGCGCACCATTAAAATTTAATTGGCAATAAGAACGTTTTGTTACGAAGTTATTATACTTACTTTCAATGCCAGTTATATAGGCCCTTACAGTAGGCGACCCATAGGTCCCTTTTCAAGGCCCTGTATGTGTGAGTACGATATGGAATTTTCAAAGTATCTTTTATTTGATATTAAATGTTAATAGGTCATGCTGAAGAATCTGCAATATGCCTATGCAGCCAATCCAGGCCAACTTTCTTCACTTCCCCCAATATCACCCGAAGAAAACCTCCAATAGATTGAATAGAATGAAGAATCAGTAGAATCCGGGCTGATGGGCCGTGTTCGAAATGAAAGCGAACTTCCAAACGTTTCGTCAACATATGTGGTCGACATCTTCAGTGGAACTGCGTAGACTTCTAAGATTGTATCTTGGAGGCTCAGCAGCAACTGTGTGGGCAGGGGGGTGCGGGGGGTGTGCTCTTATATTTATACCAAGTTTCGGGGTGGTGGGGGGTGGAGGCTGAGTCTTCCTCATACCTGATCGGCTCCCTACTACCTGAACCCGATTTCCGGATGATGATGACATCAGTTTCTTCGTTGTGGCTTTGTTTAAAGCTGGATACCAAATTCTATTAACTTTCAGTCCTTCCTCCTTTCTATTGAAGTTGTGAGGGTGCTTATAGATCTCTATAGCTTCTCTGGTCACTACTGGCCTACTCTGCCTTCCGTTCATCAAAGGAGTCTCCGATCGCATAGGTAAACTCTTCTTACGACACAATGTGAAAACTATTTACAAGCCTACGAGACAACTAAATAGTTTGTACAGGTCAGCCAAGGATTGCCGGGACCCATTGACGTCAGCAGGTGTCCACAGGATTCCATGTTCGTGTGGAGAAGTTTATATAGGTACTACTAAAAGTAGCATAAAGACCAGGATTGATGAGCATAAACGAAGCTGCCGTCTTCTACAGCCGGAAAAATCTGCAATTGCTGAGCATGTTCTAACACAAACCAGTCACATAATATGCTTTCAGGACGCTACAGTACTATCTACTACTTCTTCATACCACCCCCGGCCCCGGTTACATATACAGATCTATAAGCACCCTCACAACTTCAATAGAAAGGAGGAAGGACTGAAAGTTAATAGAATTTGGTATCCAGCTTTAAACAAAGCCACAACGAAGAAACTGATGTCATCATCATCCGGAAATCGGGTTGAGGTAGTAGGAGCCAATCAGGTGTGAGGAAGACTCCGCCTCCACCCCCCACAACCCCGAAACTTGGTATAAATATCAGAGCACATCCCCCTGCCGACACAGTTGCTGCTGAGCCCCCAAGATACAATCTTAGAAGTCTACGCAGTTCCACTGAAGATGTCGACCGCAGATGTTGACAAAACGTTTGTAAGTTCGTTTTCATTTGACTCCGGCCGTGAAAGCCTTTGCTGTTACATAGATTGAAGAGAACGCTAGTCGTTAAGTCGCATTTTTAAAACCCCCAGATTTTCTGATGGAAGGTGTTTAGATAATTAATTAGTATACTTAGGGTTGTTTTACTTACTGATATTAGTTGTTTTCTTACTTGTGGTGGTTTTCAACCTTTCCCGAGCTCGGTATGGAAGATCACCTTTCTTGATATAGATTCTTGCATCTAAATTAGCTATGCAGAAGCAGTTGAGGATTAAATACTATGATAAAAGTTGTGGGGACCACTTAGTCCCACATGTGTAATAACCAGTCTGCTTCCAGCTTCACCTTTTTCCCTTTAGATGGCGCTGTTCACATTCAGATAATTCAATATTCCTCAATCTTCCTTTTACGTATTTATTTCTCTTATTCAATAATATCTTTAATCTACCCTCTGTGTCTCATCAGCTCCTTTAGCTGTGGACACAGAGTTGGTTTTTCTATATGGAAGCAGGCTGGATCAAATTCAATATTAATTGTAAGCATGTATCGTTCTCGTCTCACAGCTCATATTGTAACCACTGTGTGTTAAATTACTCTAACTTGAGTCGAAGCACTGCAATACAAACCAATTCAAGTCTACACTGCCTATTCAATTGCATCGTCCTTCAACAAGCTACATTGGTGACCCTCGACAACGGAACAAGCAGCCTTCCAGATTCCAGTTCCAGCTCCAGTTCCAGCCAGTTCCAGCCAGTTCCAGTTCCAGCCAGTTCCAGTTCCAGCCAGCTCCAGTTCCAGCCAGCTCCAGTTCCAGCCAGCTCCAGTTCCAGCCAGCTCCAGTTCCAGCCAGCTCCAGTTCCAGCCAGCTCCAGTTCCAGCCAGCTCCAGTTCCAGCCAGCTCCAGTTCCAGCCAGTTCCAGTTCCAGCTTCCAGCTTCCAGCCAGTTCCAGTTCCAGCCAGTTCCAGTTCCAGCTTCCAGCCAGTTCCAGCCCGTTCCAGTTCCAGTTCCAGTTCCAGCTTCTAGCCAGTTCCAGCCCGTTCCAGTTCCAGTTCCAGCCTCCAGAACGTCTCATCCGGCCATAGGCGGTGGAAACCACCCCGGAGCAGCTACATTCACCGCAGCAGCACAGCCACAACCTGCAAGATGCCGCAGACCACAGCCACAACCCCTACAGCTACGACCGCTACAGCTACGACCGCTACAGCTACAACTGCTACAGCCACAACACCGACACCCACGGCTACAACCAAGATGACAGGCCCTGCTAGTACGATGGCAGTCTCGGTCAAGCTTCCACCCTTCTGGACACAGTCGGCCAACCTGTCACCGGCACTGTGGTTCACTCAAGCGGAGGCTCAGTTCGCACTTGCTGGGGTCACAATGGAAACGACGAAATATTACCACGTCCTTTCAGCGCTCGACCAAAGTACCCTCAGCGAGATCTCAGATTTGTTAGCTGCCCCAGTACCAGTAAACCCATACACTGAGCTAAAAACGCAGTTAATCCAACGAATGAGTCTTCCAGCAAGCAGTCGCATTCAGCTACTAATGTCGGAAGACATAGGGGACAAAACTCCCAGCTCTTTTCTCCGGAGACTGCGGGCCCTCGCAGAGAAAGCCATATCAGACTCGGTTTTACGCACCATTTGGACGTCTCGCCTCCCGCACGCTATACAATTGGCAATCATCGGTCATGATCACCTGTCACTAGGTGACGTCGCGAACCTCGCCGACAAGATGGCCACCATCAATTCAGCAACACGTGACCGGATTCTTGAGTGCACAATGGCCCCTGTGGACCTATTGAAGACGTTAACAGAGAACGTCGCGGCTCTACAGGCACAGTTCGCCGACAGATACGGACAACGTGCCACACAGCCACGGTTCCAGCGCCAGTTCCGTTCACCAGCGCCTAAACAAGACCCAACTTGGTGTTTTTACCACCAAACCTATGGGAGGAAGGCCAGAAAGTGCCAGCAGCCATGCAGATTTCCGAAAAACGACGATCGCAGCCAGTAAAGGCAGGGCCTGCCTGCGCCACTACACACCTGCTTAAAACCTCACATCGCCTTCTTATCACGGACCCTTGCACCAAGATACGTTATCTCATTGACACAGGGTCCGACATC
Organism: Psococerastis gibbosa; assembly: GCA_963971405.1. Lineage (NCBI taxonomy): Eukaryota > Metazoa > Arthropoda > Insecta > Psocodea > Psocidae > Psococerastis > Psococerastis gibbosa. Next base: position 3,430,317 of record OZ020492.1, read on the forward strand.
TGCGTTTTTCCACGTGCCCGTCTCAACCTACCGCTCCGTCGTACTCAACTCGAGCTGACTGCCGCCAATGGCACAATCATCAATACGTACGGAACAACAGCTCAACAACTGGACCTGGGATTACGACGCAGTTTCCGTTGGAATTTCATCATTGCCGATGTCACGCAACCCATCATCGGTGCAGACTTTCTCGCAGCCTCTAATTTGCTGGTGGATCTCCAGAACTCAAAGCTGATCGACGGGACAACGCATCGCAAGGCGAACCTGTGTCAAAGCCCCTCCAAGCAACCTAGCGTTTCTACCTTAACAATACCGCACAGTACCCCGGCCAGTCTAAAAGTAATAATTGAGGAGTTTAGCGACCTCACGCGGCCGAGACAACCCACAGACCAGGTCAAACACTTCACGGTCCACTACATTAGAACGACAGACGGACCTCCCGTCTCCGCTCGCCCACGCCGGTTGGCCCCGGACAAGTTTATTATCGCCAAAAAGGAGTTCAACAACATGATCCAGACCGGCGTATGTCGTCCGTCCGACAGCCCATGGGCCTCACCATTACACCTAGTACCTAAAAGCGACCATTCATGGCGCCCATGCGGGGACTACAGACGGCTCAATGCTCGAACAATTCCTGACGCGTACCCAGTCCGCCACATCGCAGATTTCAGTGCAGAATTGCGAGGAAAAACCGTATTCAGCAAAATAGACCTGGTCAAAGCATTCACCCAGATACCAGTTTCCAATGGTGACATTCCAAAGACAGCAATAAATACTCCGTTCGGCCTTTTCGAATTCCCATTCATGACATTCGGTCTTCGCAATGCTGCTCAAACCTTCCAACGCTTCATGGATAACATCCTACGCGACCTCCCGTGGGCATATTCATACATCGACGACGTACTGGTTGCATCGAGTGATAAGCAGGAGCACGAATCACACCTACGTCAACTCTTCCAACGATTCCGAGAATATGGCCTAGTCATTAATCCTAGCAAGTGTACCCTCGGCGTTGGGTCAATCAGCTTTCTTGGTTACCTCGTGTCAGCAGAAGGCACACAAGCCCTACCAGACAGGGTAAAGGCACTCACTGAATACCCTCTTCCAAAGACATTCAAAGATCTACGCCGTTTCCTTGGCATGATTAACTACTACCGCCGGTTCCTACCAAATGCAGCCAACGAACAAGCACCACTCAACACGTTGTTATCTGGAGACAAGGTAAAAGGGAACGCTACGATACCATGGACAACAAAGCTTACCGAAGCTTTCAGCTCATGCAAACACAGTCTGGCACGCATCACCCTACTCGCGCATCCAGATCATACGGCTCCGATTGCACTAGTCACAGATGCATCAGACACCAGTATCGGAGCTACAGTCCAACAACGGATCAACGATCATTGGCAGCCATTAGCATTCTTCTCGCAGAAACTTAAAGAAAACCAACGAACATGGTCCGCCTACGATCGCGAATTGCTTGCGGTACACGACGCCATTCGTCATTTCCGTTACCTGCTAGAAGCGCGCGCTTTTGTCGTGTATACCGATCACAAACCGTTGACGCACGCTTTTCAGAATCCAAAAACAAGTTGCTCACCTCGCCAAATGCGGCAAATGGAATTCGTCTCTCAATTCACCACGGACATCCAATACATCGCTGGGCAGGACAACATGGCCGCTGATGCATTCTCAAGAATCGAAGCAATCTCTACTCCCGTATCTCCTGAGCAACTTTCTTCTGCTCAGAAAGACGACAGAGAACTCAAAGAGCTTCGGTCCAGTAGAAAGACGTCCCTCATCCTCGTTGATGTTCCCATTCCGGGCTCTGATTCAGTCCTTACGTGCGATTCTAGTCAAGACATACAACGCCCATTTGTGCCCAAACCATTACGTCGACAACTTTTCGAGCACCTACACAGCCTACATCACCCAGGAATAGCAGCGTCTGCTAACCTGGTTGCCCAACGCTACATATGGCCTTCTATCCGTAAGGATTGCCGCGCTTGGGCTCGTCTGTGTGTCAACTGTCAATTGTCCAAGATACATCGACACACCCTCACTGCGATTGGAACCTTTACTCAGCCTGACCGACGGTTTCAGCACATACACCTCGACATTGTAGGCCCATTACCACCGTCGGAAGGCTACACGTATTTGTTAACACTCGTTGACCGTTTCACGCGATGGCCGGAAGCCGCTCCTATGGTGAACATCACCGCCGAAAACGTCGCCAGAACCCTCATTTCCTGCTGGATCAGCCGGTTTGGGTGCCCGGAGACAATTACTACAGATCGCGGCCGACAGTTTGAGAGCCATTTGTTTGCTGACCTGGCCCGATTATGCGGATTTCACCATGCACGGACTACCAGTTACCACCCTGCATCCAACGGCATGGTAGAGCGTATGCACCGCTCACTCAAAGCCTCCATTATGTGTCATGCCAATGACAAATGGACGGAAGCCCTTCCGCTAGTTTTACTGGGCATGCGCGCCACTCTTAAGAAAGATCTTCAAGCTTCTCCAGCAGATCTGGTCTATGGTGAACCATTAAAACTACCAGGACAGATGCTGACAACTCCTCCTTCAAATCAGAGTCCGGCGGACACTCTCATCTCACTTCGAAGGAAATTCGACTCACTACGCCCCACTCGCGTCAAGAGACACGGGGCTCATCAAACATTCATCCCACAAGACCTTGCCAAGGCCACGCACGTTTTCGTGAGACAAGACCACGTCCGTGCTTCCCTCGAACGTCCTTATGCGGGACCATTCCCTGTGTTAAGTCGCACCGACAAAACAGTTACGATTTCAAGCCGCGGTCGTGCGGTTACTGTGTCAATGGACAGGGTCAAGCCGGCCTACATTAATGCCAGTACAGACGAACCGTCTCACCAGTCTACGATCAACCCCCCGCATCAGCATCCTGCTCAAGATAAACCTCAGGAGAAGGTCTCCTCACCACTTCCTGCCACTGACGTCGTGCCGACACCACCGACTCGCACCACTCGCTCAGGTCGTCACGTCCACGTTCCACGACATTTCTCCGACTTCCAGTCTTAGGAGGGGGGTAATGTGGGGACCACTTAGTCCCACATGTGTAATAACCAGTCTGCTTCCAGCTTCACCTTTTTCCCTTTAGATGGCGCTGTTCACATTCAGATAATTCAATATTCCTCAATCTTCCTTTTACGTATTTATTTCTCTTATTCAATAATATCTTTAATCTACCCTCTGTGTCTCATCAGCTCCTTTAGCTGTGGACACAGAGTTGGTTTTTCTATATGGAAGCAGGCTGGATCAAATTCAATATTAATTGTAAGCATGTATCGTTCTCGTCTCACAGCTCATATTGTAACCACTGTGTGTTAAATTACTCTAACTTGAGTCGAAGCACTGCAATACAAACCAATTCAAGTCTACACTGCCTATTCAATTGCATCGTCCTTCAACAAGCTACAAAGTAAACGATTTTATAAAAAGTATAAAGTGCTGGTAACGTTTGGTTGCAGATGTACAGAGAGAGATTTTTGTGGACTTGCAAGTAGATGATAGTTTTTCATAGGTGGCGCACGAGTCGCCAGTCACAGGTTAGGCGCCAATATTTAAATTGTGCCTATATTGGGCCTCGGCAGAATGATTGAAATAAAGTAAAGAAGTAAGAAGTAAATTTGAATAAATTAAATAATAAAATAGAAATATTATCCTACAGATTCTACTTGAAATAAAATTAAAATAAGAAAATAGAAATATTATATTACTGGCCCTGCATTGGTACCAGCTTTAGATTACGAATAGCTCGTCTAAGTAAATTGCCAGAGCACATGACGTCTACCACTCTTGTGGTACCCGAATGGTCCGGATAGAGTTTAGTAATTTTGCCTAGTGGCCAAGTGCCTGGGACTGTCCCCAATTTAGGCACCCAAACTAATTGTCCAACAGACACATTATGTGTCTCTCGGGGCCATTTCCGTTTCTGGATTAGGGTGTTCAGTACAGTGGTGTGCCATTGCCTCCAGAATGCTGATGTAATTGATCTGAGTCTATCCCATCGATTTTTATATGATTCGGTAGACTTGGTTTCATTATTTGGGATAAAGTCTGGTGAGCTAAAAAATGGTCCACCTATTAGGAAGGAGGCCGGACAAAGAAGGTAATCCGAATCGTCTTCGATTTGGGTTAAATATGGTCGTGAGTTTATTAATGCCTCAACTTTTGTAAATAAAGTAATGTATTCCTCGTAATATAGGTTATTTGTGATAATGTTATCAATTATCCTACGAGCAATTTTTATCATTTGCTCCCAAGATCCAAACCATGGACTGTATGCAGGAATATGTTTGAATGTGACTGATCTGGAAGCTAAAGATGATAAGATTTCATCTTTATTAGACGATAAAAATTTTGAGTACTCGGTAAGAGCTTTTCCCCCGGCCACTAAATTCCCACCATTATCTGTGCGGCACAGGGCAGGCAGTCCACGCCTGGAAGTAAAACGGTCGAAGGCGGCAAGGAAGTCTTTCATGGACATTGACATAATAGGTTCGAGATGAACCGCTCGCGAAAATTCGCAAACAAATAGTAGAACCCATAACTTAGAAGTTGGTGAGTTGCGGCGGGAAGTGAGTTTTACAGGGTAGCTGCCAAAAGCATCAATCCCTACAGTACCTCGAAAGGGGTAGGTTTGTTCTGTACGGAATACAGGTAGGTCGCCTTGAATAGGGCTTGGCCTAGCAGAAGACTTCTTTGCACATGGCACGCAATTAAAAATTAATTTCTTCATGAGAACGCGACTTGAAATAATATAGAACTTTTGACGAAGTAGATGCAGACTTACGGAAGTTCCTAAATGAGCAGCACGTGCATGGTAAAGTCTACAGAGAAGAGTAGATAAGTTACATTTTTTTGGTAGTAGTATAGGGTGCTTTGCTGAATAAGGTATATTTGACAAGGTCAATCTTCCACCGACTCGCAGGACATTTTCGCCGTCTAGGAAGGGGGAAAGGGGAAGAAGGTGTTTTGAGGGAGGTTGTTGTTTCGTAATACGCTTGATTTCATCTTGAAATGAAATAGCTTGTTGGGCTTTAACAATGCAGATAATAGCGTTTTCGAGTTCTTGTACACTAAGCGGTGTGACAATTCTTTCATTGGGTTTTTTCTTGCAATTTGCTAAAAAACGTAGAATGTATGCTACAGTTCTCTGAAGTATCGTAAAAGACGAACATTTAATTGTAAGTTGTACGATAGGATGCACAACACTTTCATCGTTAGTGAACAGGGTAGGCTGTAAAGGTTTATCAATTATTTTTATAGGATAGAAATTTTTAGATGACGGAGGCGGAAAATTCTGCCTAAGCAGTTCGGGTCCCTGAAACCACAGAGTATTGTTTTGCAAAGCTTCAGGTTCGAGTCCCCTAGTTGCGGCATCTGCTGGATTTTCTTTTGATTGACAATGATGGAAAAAAGTAGGAAATCTAGCAGTGAGCTCATGGATAGCAGAAATTCTGTTGGCTTCGAATACTTTGAGGCGGTAAACTGGAATTTTTAAGTAATTAAGAGCAATCATAGAATCCGAAAAAATATAAGTACCTTGGATATTATACGGTAAGTTCCCAGCATGAAACCAGTTAGCGAAACGGGCAGCTAATTCTATAGCTGAAATCTCTAATTGTGGAATAGTGCGCCTAATTCGTTTAGACGAAAGTTTACTTTTTGCAGCGAGCAGTGTACTTTTATATTGCCCTGCATCATTTTTACATACAAGATAAGCTACGCACGCCCAACCCATTTGGGAGGCATCTCCAAAAATGGTAAGATATTGAGCGGCATCAGGTATAGCAGCATATCGAATTATTTCTATATTCGACAGAAGGGTCATTTGATTTGTAAATGACGACCATTTATTGGCTAAATCGGTTGGTAAGTTTGAATCCCAATCAGTAGAGGTAGGATTATACCATAATAACTGAACAAAATGTTTAAGCCAGAAGGTACAAGGGTTTAATAGTCCTAGACTATCATAAAATCTAGCTAGGTAGCTAGTGCAGGAGCGGCGAGTAATAGGGCCTGTAAATGGTTCTATTTTAAATTTAAATTTATCAGTTGTAGGATCCCAATGTAATCCAAGTATTGGAATTGATTGCGATAATTGTACCATAGAATTGGCTTCAGGGTTGAGGTTTTTGAGTACCTCAGGGTGAGATGACAAAAATTTCCCAAGTTGGAAATTTCCTTTTTTCAGCAAATCTATTAGTTGATCAATGGCTGCTTGAGCATCGTGGTATTGTATACTAAAAAAACAATCATCAATGAATCGACAGTATTTTAAAATAGTGGCAGCAAGGGGTAGCAGGGCTTCATTTTCCGTAATTAATTGTTGGACACATCGTAAAGCTAAGTATGGGCTACTGGTGAGACCATAACATAAATGTTGAATTTTACATTCTGTTATTTTTCCGGAGGCTGATACTGTACCAAATTTGTCCAATCTGGTAAAAATGTGAATTTTTTCAGCATCTTCGGGGTCTAGTTGTACTGATCTGTAGAAATTATCAATATCGCATGAGATGCACACGGGAAATGCACGGGCAGCTGTAATTACGTAGTTAATGTCCCTCTGAAGCTTGGGACCGGACATCAATAAATCGTTAAAACTAGTTTGGTTATGTTTTGCCTTAACAGTTGGGTCAAAAACAATTTTCGATTTTCCAGAAGATTTTTTAATCACAATGTGCTGATTAAATATATAAGGATTAGCTATTTCAGATTTGGCAATGTGGCTTCTGTTAAAAAAGTCTTGCATGGTGTTAATATAGCTATCATAAGAACCGGCTGTTTTTTGCAGTCTTCTTTCGAGTCTTAAAAAGCTAGCATAAGCTATATTTTTGGTGGAACCAAAATTAGAAACAGGATGACGAAATGGCAATTTTACAATAAAACTCCCATTAATAGGGTCACGTTGATGTGATGAAATAAATTGTTCTTCCATTGCTAAGAATTCTGGGTCAATTATTTCATTTTTTTGTTCAGTATGGATTGATTCCCTTTCAAATAAATCTTTCATTTCGTCACAAATATTTCTTGAATTATTTTCATTGTTAACAAAATTTGTTGTTGCAAAGAGAACGCTGGGGTGTGCCACGGGTATTTTCCCCATAATAATGTAACCAAAATCAGAATGGATGGGTTTTGGCCAATGTAAATTCGACTTATGGTATGTAGTACCATAATTATTAATAGGGTACGCAAGAATATCCATTACAGTAGACACTCCTAATAGAATTTCTATATTTTTATTGTCAAACGGCAGTGGGTCGGCCAATGAAAGTTTAGACAGAGTCTCCGCAAATTCTGATTGAACAGGGATAGAGGGAATTTCATGGGATATCGACGGGATAACCTCAGGATACAGGTTAATCTTTTTATTATGATCAAATCTTGACACTATGGTGATACTTACAGATCCAAGACTTTGCAGCGTTAGGTTAGATATTCCAGATAGTTGGGACTTATTTTTGGACGGTTGAAGGCCTAATTTTCGAGCAGCATTGGCGGAAATCAAATCCAATGTACTTCCTGAATCCAGGACACAAAGTACATTGTGACAGAAGCCAGCTTTGTCTTTAACAAAGACAGTAAGCGTTCCAAGCCTAGTGGCATAGGAGGCAGCAGGTTTAGCAGGTTCAAAGCAAGTCATTACTTTTTCATGATCATTTTTGCTCTGTTTGGTAGGGGCTTCGTAGCGAGAACGCCATTGGGGGCAGGTTAATGAGTTATGAATGGCTGACTTGCAGTAGAAGCATTTGCGCTCACTCGTGCAATCAGGTGTTGCATGCTTCAGGGAGAGGCAGGAATTGCAGCGTTTAGTAGTAGAAACCCATGTGACACGTTGGTCCAGTGGTAGTTGCAGAAAAGAAGCACATTTGCTAATTTTGTGAGATGAGGAGCTGCAATAGGCACAATTTTGCTGAAATTGGGCTTTATGCTGAGTAAATTGCTGAAATTGAGTTTTAGGCTGAGTAACATGCCAAGTTTTCTCTTTGGGTTGACTTTTTGTAGAATAATGTTGAGAATTATTTTCAACTATTGGCTTTTCAACAGCGAGGAGCTCATGTGTATTTACCTGCTTTGTTACAAAGTTAATCAGGTCTTGAAATTGAGGAATAACTCCTGCGGGATTGCTCTGTTCAAATAACTTGCGGGTTAACGGGTCCAAGTTCTTGGAGGATAATGTAAGCAGTAAAAAATCAGATAAATCTGGAATAGAATTTAAACCTTTCAGTGCATTCACGTAATCATTATGAATTTTCAAAAATTGTTTCAATGTATCAGCTGTTGCCCTTTTGGCTGGGACAAAATTAAATAATTCATTTGTATATGCAGTTGCCACAGTTCGTGGACATTCATAACGATTCTTTAATGCTGAAATAGCACTCATATAGCCTTTATCAGTGAGTGGGAAACTGCCTATTAGTGCGAGGGCGTCACCGGCTAGGGAAGATTGAAGGTAGAAAAATTTTTCAGCACCTGTAAGCGATGCATGAGTGTCGTAGACTGCATTAAAAAGTTTCATGAAACGAGGAAAATCCTTGATGTCACCAGAAAATGGTGGTACCTGGATTTGCGGTAGGCGGACACTTGAACCAGAAGGTTGCGGGTTTGCGGGAGGCAGATTCGCTTGCTGGATGCTAGCTGCTGATTTCGTAGCATCTAGGGCTTCATAATAACGGACGTTGATTGATTCTATCATTTCGTCGAATTTTTTGACTGTGGCTGAAATGTCTTTTTGGAGCTTGGGGTCATTAATTTCTTGGTTTACAGCACGTATGTCATCCTCTAGTTTGGATAATTCGGCGCGGAGAGTGACACACAACTGTACTTTGGACCACAACAGAGAGACTTTATTTTTTGAATAAGAAATGACCGAATCGCGGACATAGGTAGTCCTAGTATACAGAGACTCCAGCTTGTCCACTAGTAATGCTAATTTATTCGCTGGATTATTACTCATGGTAGGTAGATTTCTATTTTCTCTAAATATATAAATATAAAGATACAAAAAGAGAAATTAAATATCAGAGAAAAAAAAAGAATAATAAATAGGTTATAGTTAATAATTTATAACAGTAATAATGACTGATTGGCAAATGAGTAGCAAAGCAGTAACTTGGTATACCGTGTGACGACAAGCACGGACAGGAATTGAGTACGTCTTAATAGAGCGATTTTTCATTATGAAAATAAAATTATACGAAGAAGAAAGGGGTTAAATTAGGACTGTAAATAGGGGTTTTTTGACGAAGGACCAGATAGATAATTAATTAGTATACTTAGGGTTGTTTTACTTACTGATATTAGTTGTTTTCTTACTTGTGGTGGTTTTCAACCTTTCCCGAGCTCGGTATGGAAGATCACCTTTCTTGATATAGATTCTTGCATCTAAATTAGCTATGCAGAAGCAGTTGAGGATTAAATACTATGATAAAAGTAAACGATTTTATAAAAAGTATAAAGTGCTGGTAACGTTTGGTTGCAGATGTACAGAGAGAGATTTTTGTGGACTTGCAAGTAGATGATAGTTTTTCATAGGTGGCGCACGAGTCGCCAGTCACAGGTTAGGCGCCAATATTTAAATTGTGCCTAGTGTTATACAACCCAACTCTAAGTATGTCATTGTATTGTAGGATCAATTATGGGACCAAGCTAGTGTTTAAAATATGGCGGGACTACAATCGAAAACAAGGTTTGCATTTTACCGAATTCCCATAATTGGTTTTATAATACTTTCTCAGCATACATCCCATATATCAAATTATTAACTAATTCTTCGGGTTTCACCTGTGGTAAGTTGGATTATTTCACCTGAGTTGTTGTCCATGATCTTTGGCTTTGGTAACGGTTAGAGGAGAAGTTTCAAGAACTTTCTAATTTTCGTTGGAAAAGGTATGTCCATTAGGCTGGTAATATATTGTCCATAATTTATTGCCAGGATAACTGCTGCAACAAAATTTAATAGATTGGTTAGAGCCCAGAATTAGTGAGACTAAAGTATTAACAGCGTACGTAGAGTTAGGCCTACTCACATGATTCGACAGGTGGTGAATTCGTATCATGCAAGTTGCATTTGATGAATAATGGTTAATTGTTGGTCAGGTCAGAATAGATTCGACTTTCGAGAAACTGCGTGATCGTATAGCCATGACGGACATGAATTAAAGGAGGGATGAACTAAACGGCATTCAACCCTCGGGGTCGCGGTGAGAGGCGCGATGTCTACTCCTATAAGTGTACCAACGTCAACACAACCTGGTCCACAACAATAACACAAATACGTAAGCCTACTCCTTCAAGAAGATGCAGTCAGTCTTCCTCCTATCTATCACATTCTGCTAAATAAAGTTAAGAAACGGTTAAAACCAGTCCACGTTACTATCGAGGTTGTAGTGCGTAAATAAAGATTTAGGCCTAACTAGCGGAGATGCCTGTCGGCTATCCTACCAAACTGTACGATGCATTTGCAGCCTGAGTGGCACTCCTCAGGTGCAGCACTCACTGACCACCGTATTCAGAGACATTATACTTAATGAAGTACTGAGGTGGCGCTTTATAAATATTTACTTCCACTGTCTGAAATATTTTGTTGCGTTTGGTTAAGCCGCAGGCATGTTTGTTATAAAAGTTTACTTACCGATTTTCCTCTGGTCAAGGTTGTACATTTAATTAGTGCTGTAAAAGGTAATCAGCAACTCTGACTGTCTGTATACTAAATCTGTAATTAAGTTGCGGAGTCTCCTTTTAGTAAAGATTAGAATATAATTGTATTTTTTAAATTAGGGGTCAATAAGTCAGCTGGTAAAGTGGTAAATAAACCTTGCAACCTTGCTCCTCGCTTCTCATTGGCCATTGGCTAGTTGAGAAGGTCATGGCAGCGCGGCAACATAATCTCTGAATTTAAACTGTTGAGCGGGAAAATTTGTTACGCTATTAGTTTACTATTTTGTAAATTCAGTTTTATTGAACTTTGTTTATTCTCTTTAAATTTGTGGCAAGCGTTAATATTTACATAATTATAATTGAATAAGGTACCGAGAATTAGTATATTTTGTTTCCAGTTCCCTGAGATTTAGAGTGAGTCTCATAACGGGGTTGTCGAGGGAAGCCCTGCAGGCTGCAGCATAGACTGAGTAGCTGGGTAATTTTTAACATCCGTTGCAGAGCTTTTCCCGAAAACTGAGGTTCGGGTTTCTGACCGAAACCCCTGGCATACAGCTATCATAAATAGACTCATTGCAGTATGTATGTTGATATGTACCGTACCCCACATGCCGATGGTCATAAGAGGGCCTACATGCACAAAACAAAATAACTAAATTATATACACATACAAATTGTATTCACGAATTAATTGTTAACTATATTATTATATTTAAAAGGTTCAGTCGAAGGCGGCTTTTAGCACATAGAAATAACCGCCCCCCCCCCCCTCCTCTCTGACGTGGACGGTGTGTGGTATAGCCGGCTTATCTTGAATTGACAGCAGAAAAATGACAGCAAACCGCAGCAGTTCCCCAAAACAACAGCGTGACGGCACCGATGCTGTCAACTGCGTGGCCTACAACGGGGAGTTGAAAATGGACTTGGTTCTGCAAAGCTATTCATTTTACCCTGGTGGTAGCATTCATTGGCAGTAATTCTCATGTGCAATGTGATATGAGCGCCTCCCTGCAAAGAGATACACAGATAAATTAAAGAACGGGTACGAATGAACCCGTACATGTTTTCCTATTCATCAATTACGTCAGGTACCGCAATAGTTCCGTGGTTAAATAACGGCTGCTTATAGATTTGTTCTGTCCTAAACACTGGCTGTATCCATGGGAAAATTGTGTTGTAGAGAATGGGCCGGCCAATAATATAATATTACACAATAATAACGGTATGGCATGCAATGCATCGGGGGTTTGGGTTATCAATATTATTCCCTTATAAATTCTGAAGTTAAAAGAATGCTACCTCAGAAAACTTATTTTTCAATTTTTCATGAAAATTTAGCGTTGACTGGTTTTTTACCCTCTGAATCCAGCAAAGGGGATGCGACCTTGTGGGGTTTGTTAGAATTAATAAGTATATATTGGAAGGCAATAAACAGCTCATGTGGTGATGGTGTGGCATGTACCTACACAACAGCAATGATTTGAGCTTATTGGAGAAGGACTGATTGATGTGCTACCTGACGATAATCAAACTAAGCTGGCCTCATTGCAACTGAATGATAGCTATGGCGTAGGTCGTGGTAAATACAGTATAGCAGTGACACACTGGATTAATCAGACAGTGATTGTAGCTAGGGTTGCCAGGTGTTCGGTTTTTCACCGGACAGACCGGTTTTTCGTACCTTTGTCCGGTGAAAAAATAAATGCATGACCGAGCAATGCCTTGTTCGGTTTCGCTCGAGGGTGCCAAAATGTTTTTTTTTTCTGGAGGATAGAACAAAATAAATTTAAAAAGTTTTTATGTTTCGTATGGTTCTGGCAACCCTAATTGTCACTTCGACTTGTTAACATGAGGATACATGCAGTTGATGAATGAGCACCGCCAGACAGATACGTTGTTGATTACGTTTATTATTATTATATTTTACACTGACTAGCCTAGACCCAACATAAAATGTCAATAACTGCTTAGTTTCAGTGTGCAACACTACACTATGTCAAAGGATATACTCAACCGTCATTGCCTCCAACATGGTAAACTTGCCCCTGGCCGATGTTAATAGCTCATCTTGTAACAAAGAAGTTTAGGCTAGCACTGGCACAGAAATTTAGGAAGGAAAGAATGCAGCACCTAAGGCGGTGTTTGCACATACGTCAATCGTCAATGAGAAATAGCCTATGGTTTTGACGTAGTAGCAGAATTTTTAGTATGTCTTTAATGTCTGCTAAACCTTCAATTTCACATTTCTCATTGACGATTGACGTATGTAGAAGCACCGCCTAAGGCAATAGACAATCAATGATCTGAAGTTGGAGATCCTAAATAAGCCCGAGGCGCTTCTGTGTTTCAACAAGAACAACAACATAATTACCATGATTGACCATCCAAACTTTTCTCCAATGTAAATCGTTTCTCTGCCGAGTAGACATTCCTACGCTAGGTTGCACATTCTTGATTCTTTACCCCTTTCATTGGAATTCCAACAGTCTATAACAGGATTATCGCCAATAATTACGACGGAGAATTTGAATAATACCTTGCAGATCTCATATATAAGATAGAATAAATAAATTATCGAAAATTGTTTAGCTTGTGTTCTGTTTCTGAATGTTATTATTATTATTATTACTCCATTTCTAATTTCCTAAATAATAATTTACATTATTACTATATTAGAAGTTCTTTGTTTACACCATCACTCATCAGCCAATCAGCCATAGTTGATAGTTTTACTGATTTATCTAAGGTAAGTAAGGTTTTACTATGTCTATTTTGATTTTTGTCTATGGCATGCGTCATTGCGTCGCGTCGCGTATTTTATATAAATCCGTGGTCGCGTCAGGTGTCAAGCAGTGTGGACAACGAAATGGAAAAATTATAAATTTTTAAAAAAGTATAAAAACTTTTGCAGGTAAAATAATAAATGGTCATTTTCCATAATAATTTTATTCGAATTCTTTAAGTTGTTATAACAATATAAAACTATATAACTTCTTAGTTTATATAGAAAAATGTCAAAAATAAGATAAGTAGGTTGGTACCAATGGACTTGTTTCTTGTTTACGACTTTGACTTTACGGCATTTATTTGCGGCATTATCACTTTTGGTTGTAAATTGTTGTATTAGAAAACAATTAATAAAATTTACTTGCAATGCTGTATTCAGAAGGTATGTATCTGGTATTAATTTATTTCGACTTGGAGGAACTGGTGCAACGGGCCCACGACGCGTCGACGCGCCGTTGTGACTTGTGGCAAGAGTCTGAGCACTTTTTAACTGAAAAAGTTGAAATTGCAGAGCACGTTTTTGTAAAAATAAGTTTTTAAAAGTTCAAGTGTCTTTTATAAACGTGGTTCGGAAAAATTAATCGCTAAAAGCTAAATCGCTAAAAAAATTTTGAAACATTATTATTTTAACTACCTACCTAGCACTACTACACTCTGTCTACATCAAAAAGGGTTGTCTAGATTATTTCCATGTATTCGATTATTTACATGGTTATTGTAAACACATAGATACCATACTTCGGACCAGTGCCGGGGTTGGCTATGGCCCCCCAACAAGCCACAAAATTGCAATAAATTAAAAAACTAAAGCAAATAAATAAACTTATCGAAATATTTGGCGGGAAATTGGAACGCGCCTTAGCATTAATGATTAATAGCCTTACTCCATTCTATTTTGCGTCCAGTGTCAATATTTTATAAATGGTAGTGGAATATTCGTGCGAGGGTGCAAGACTTTTCTGCCGCAATTCCGGCCCAGGGGCCCCCACAAGGCCAAACCCGGCACTGCTTCGGACTCCCCAAAAGGAATGAAAGAATGATATATTAGGCCATTAAATATGCATACAGTACAGTACAATATTATAGAAATCTGCTAGCCCTACGTCTACAATGGAAAATGCGTTGGCATCTCGCAACAACTGGCAGAATTTTCCGTGTGAACCAAGACAAAACAGTGCCCTAGTAGTGGTTGCTTATTTAGGAGTGGCAACTACACGCCCCGTCACATAGTCATCCTTGGACTACTGTGGCTTTTTTTAGACAAGTCTGCACTACCAGACTTGCCCCCACACCTTTCAATTATGCCACTGCTTGGTCGGGGACTGCTTATTCGTTATATTCGCAGCTAGCCACCATATCTGATGGCATTTTCGCTATCCGCCACCAGCGACCCCGCTAGTAGCATGCAGCTTAACCCTAGCTATTTGATGATAGAAAGTTTATGAATAATTCCCGTGGAGCAAAACTGTGCAATATTGTAAGTTCATAAGAGAGGATGAAATAACACCAGCTAGTTACTTCTGTAACCGCTCGCCAAACAACTGATGAGTACATGCATGGACTTGATACATATATCACATCCCTCCCTCCGTAACTTTTGACGTCCTTGAGGGAAGACCTCCTATATGAAACGAAAAGTTTGTGTGTCTTCTCCGACACAACTTAAACTCGCGCACTACACTTAATGAGTGTTCAATGCGCGCACCAGATAATGTCAATTATAAGTACAGTTTCGGAGTTTTTTCACCACCCGTCTTGTACGACGCTCAACTAAGGATGGCGAAACTTTTCTGCTCGTCTCTGCTGGGATGTCTTGAACCGTCGTGTTGTCTTGTTGAAACCGAAATTGCCAGCGGTAAAGAATCCTCTAATTTCGGTTATAACGAAGAGGTTACCTCTTCAACAAAAGTTAATTTAATGTCAGTGTTATATATATAATATAATACTTGTTGAAATGAAATCCTTGTCTCTGAAGGCAACACTTAAGTAGGCTCATGCGTAGAGCTTGCCTCTGAAATGATTTCCATCTCACTTGGTGGCTTCTGTATATGTTCACCAACAGAATTCTCGGAACAGGCTTCTGCCGAGTGTATGCACCGACTTGATACATACAGTATATCACAAAAACAATTTGATTATTTACAGATTTTGAAATAAAATAACTTTGGACAACTTATGACGAAGAGAAGCTCTGTTTTTTTGGAGTTGGAGGGTGTCCGTCCGAGCCTTGGCGGAAAGACGAATTAAGGCGAACTTCGATACAATTTTTTTTATTAACTGCGTCTCATGCAGGTCCTCCTCTGGGCCTGTGACTGTAGGGTGTTGAAATAGGGTCTCAAGTTCCAACAACTTCTTACTTACACTAATAAGTATCTTTTGTTGGGCTTCTACCCCACTCCCCACAACAGTCTCTGCTGCTAATGCTATCTTCAACACCCATGGCGTTGCCATAGTGAGCCCACCCCTATTAACACAATTGACAAAACTAGTGTCTTTATTTTTGTTGATTTTACAGTAGGTATGGTCACTTGGGATATCGCCATCAGTGGTATTGTTGGGCACCAGAAGGCGTCGACAGTCCACAGAGTTCACTTTAGCTAACAACTGTTTCACAATGAAACCAGCCACATAATTTAAAATGTTCCTGGACCAGCATGAAATTTGGATTTTGTTCGCCCATTCTTCAGTTATTGTGCTGGCTCCGTCCTGTTGA
Organism: Psococerastis gibbosa; assembly: GCA_963971405.1. Taxonomy (NCBI): domain Eukaryota; kingdom Metazoa; phylum Arthropoda; class Insecta; order Psocodea; family Psocidae; genus Psococerastis; species Psococerastis gibbosa. The sequence goes on from OZ020492.1 coordinate 3,446,530, forward strand.
TGGTGTCCTTTGTTGGAGGGACTGAGAATTCCGCACACCTCATCATGCCCGGCAATTTCCCGTCGCTGACGGTGCTTTATAGCTCCTCAGCTGCACTTTCCTAACAGCTGACTTTAGCTGCATAACATTGGGGTGGTTGTTCCAGCCACCAAGACCTCTTATGTAATTGAACAGAAGCTCCAAGTGGTCTTCGGACACCTTATAAGTTAATAAATATTTCAAATTACATGTAGAAAATAGTTTGGAGGCCAGTGAATGTACACTTTTTATACATGTAACAAATCCTAGAGCGAACGGTTTCCGCCGGTGGCTCAAAATGGAATTACCGCTTACGGTTAATTCAGTCAGATATTCGGAGGTTTCCCCTAACTTTTCCAGTATAAAATCAATGTTGCAAGCTCTTATTGGCTGCTTGGATCCTTGAATTAAGCACATCAAATGCTTCGTCGATTCCAATAAAATGGGGGTGCCCACTTTGTTGTAGGACATCAATTGCGTCGCCAACGCCGCTGCTTAGTGTTTGGGCCGCAAGTGAAACATTCATTATTTTATTCCTGTAGTTGATGTGCCAATTGTGCAAATTTAAGCCTCTCTTCCTCTTGCAAGGCAGCTAGCATTTCAATATATTTCCAACTATCCCTTCTTCAGACTCAAAATTTCTGAATTCCGCCAGCGCGTTTCGGGCTAATTTAAGCATATGGCACGCATCTAAAAATACAGTTATCCCTTCTGCCGTTTTGGGGTGTGGAAAGAAATTTGTTTCCGGCAGAGAGCAGCCCAACTTTCTTAGGGTGGTCAGATTCGACTGCGTCCCGTCGCAGGTTAATGACCTTACTGATACTCCGAAATCATGCTCAATTACTGCAGTGATAATTTGAGTCTGCACGTCGCTATTTACCTTGTCCCCCAAGAAGTAAGCCACTAAAAGGCTGCGAATAGCTCACGACCTGTAAGAACAACGCTTCCCTAGCAACTACATCATTTTCTTGCCCTATTCCGGCTAGGTCTGTGTTCCCAATGATGCAGCCGCTTTTCCTTTCGTATATTTTTTGCGCTCTTATGGCCATTGAGTCAATAATTAGAGCCAAATCTTTTAGATGTGGCTTCACGACGGAATTTATTTTTAGATATTCTGTAACGCCATGTAAAATGCCAGGCTCACCATTTATTGAGGTTATCCACTTTGTGAGTAGTGACTTGTGGGGCAAGATCAAAAACTTCCTCACAAATTTGTTGGCCCCTGTGGAGTAAAAATGCAATGTAAGTGCGAATTCTCCTTCGAATATCGCCTTCGAGTTCTATACTTCGTCAGATTGCTGAAATGGCTTTTGAGATGGGAAGAATCGGTAAATTTTCAAACGAATTCTCTAAAATATCGATTAGCTCTTGGTTTCCGAATGATTTCTTCTTTAATTCAGCAAAAATATCTTCCATGTTTGTAATTTTCTGTCTGAGTCGAAGTCTTTGCAATTTGAGATCCGTGATGCGTTTTTTCATAGCTTCCTTCGTCGGCGAGGTAAAGGGGCTGGTCTGCACACTCGCATGTTTAATTGAAGAGCTAGCAATGTCACTGACATCTACTTCCATCTGTTCTAATCCCATAACCTGGAAGTCAATGAATAAACACATCAGTTAACCCTTCAATTGTCAGCAAAATAATGAAAAGAAAGAAATTTACTATAAAGAACGGAACGAGTTAAACTGTACAAGCCAGCGGCCATACCAAGTTGAACCCACCAGAACAGAGCATGTTTCAAACTGCGACAAGCTTGGTAGTGTGCAAAGCAATGGCAGGGGAACATGGTCGGACATGATAACGTATAACGATAGACTATGCCAGTCAGTCAAAGTGCGTTTCGAGTTCTGGTCGACTCCGAATTAATAGTGTGACTTTACTATGTTCCTCAAGTGGTTCGGAAACCACCCTCTCAGTCAACTAGCCTTCTCCCCGAGGAGAAAGAATCTGCCCTTAAGGTAGCTCAAGATGATAAACAGATTCCCTCCCCCCACCAAGGTGGCAGCAAGGACGGAGGGTACAGAGGGGGGGGGGGGGTAGCTGCTCCCCCCCTTAAAAAAAAAATTTGGTAAATTGCAATTGGTAATTGTAAATTGATTTATTACGCTCTGAGTTAATCGATCCTACATGTGTTTTTCCTATTTTGACCCACAACTACACCCCCCCCCCCCACAAAAAAAATGGGCTGGTTTGGTCCCTGACTAGCAGGGTTGCTTAGAGCAGAAATGCTGAAAGCAGGCGTCGGAAATCAAAATAAGTTGAACAGTACAAGACTAGCTATTTATCAATAATACATACAGATACATATTATTTTACAAGTATAATGAAATGAAAAGAACCGGTCCGAGTTTACTCGAACATGCTTTCCAATTTATCAATTAGCAGATGGAGAAAATGAGTAATTTCATGGTAAAGTTACTCAATTTAACACCTAAAACTAAAACTTGAGGCCCTTGAGGACCTACCCCAGTCTGCATCGATCGATGAAGGGGGTTAGACCGGGAACACATTTGCATCTTCTCCTCGAGTTGAGCAAGTCTCAAATCGCAGATAAGGTGTAACTGTGCTAGTGGGTTTCCCTCTGTAGATGGCAGTTCTCAACAAGGGCCTCAAGTATTGCCCCGATATAGGTCTAAACAAAAACACGTTAACCAACTTAATGTCAGAAACTGAATTTAGCCTAAAAAACCTCCTTCATTTTTTGGTCTGGTTAAACTTCATAAACCCAATCAACCTATCCGCCCAGTAGTTTCGTATAACAGTGCCCCAGCCAGCAAAGTAGCTAGTTTTCTCAACAAACACATTCGCGAGCTATCAAACTTCACACCCCGCCACAGCGTCAAAAACTCATTCGAGTTGGTTTCCCGCCTTAAGCACCTTTCCTTATCCAGCAATGCCAAAATCGTCTCTTTCGATGTCAAAAATCTGTTTACTAATATTCCCGTACCCGAAGTACGTAAATTAGTTGCCCAGTCACTCTATCACAAGAATACGTCGAACAGCCTTATTTCTGAGACCCTCCTTCTGTTAGACACATGCACTCATCAAAACTATTTCCGTTTCGAATCCGACTATTACCAACAAAAAATAGGCCTACCTATGGGTTCTTCCCTTTCTCCCCTTCTTGCTGAAATTTTTATGGATAACTTCGAACACAAACTTCTACTCAATAAAAATCCCCTAGTTAAATGTATATCTTTCTGGACAAGGTATGTGGATGATATCTTCTGCATTTGGACAGGAAGTAACAGACAACTAGACAATTTCTTAAGTTTTATCAACACAATTCACCCAAAAATCCAATTTACCATGGAAGTAGAAGAAAACAACTCCCTGAACTTCTTAGACCTCACCATCACCAAAAATAATAATACCCTAGACTTCAAGATATTTCGTAAAGAAACCCATAGCGATAATATAATCCCTGTTGATTCTTCTCACCCATTCCAGCACAAACACGCAGCATTCCATAGTATGATTTTTCGACTCCTTAACATCCCTATGAATTAAACCAACTATAATAATGAATTAAATACAATAAAACAAATTGCCCAAAATAACAATTTCAATCTCAACCTAATAGACAGAATCCTACAACATCACAAAATCAAACACAACCTCAAACTAATTTACCCCCCAGAGAGATTAAACCCGGTAACCAATAAATCATATTTCAGGTTACAATACATAGAAAAAATCACAGAAAAAATAAGTAACCTCATTTCTTCTACAACAGACAAAACACCAGCCCCGTACAACCGCAACAATTTGGCCAATAAACTCATGAACTGCAAAACCAAACCAGAAAAGGAAAAAAAAAGGCAATGGAGTTTATCGTCTAAATTGTAACGATTGTAACGCAATTTACATAGGCCAAACAGGCAGAAGCTTTAAAACTAGGGTCAGAGAACATATAACAGGTATAGGAGACACCAACAGCACATTCGCGAAACACCTTAACTCGGAAAATCACACATTCGATCCTCACAATTGGACAGCCCTACACAAAATAAAGAAAAGTTACACTTTAAATTTTTTTGAAAATGTTGAAATCAAAAGAGCTTTACACAATAGGGAAAAATTAACAAACGACATAGCATTCACACAATCATCCCCTCTAATAGATCTAGCTAGTAGGTTAGGAATAGGTAACCAGCCACGCCCCCTCCCACCCCCTCCTCCCCCCCGCTCCCAGTCCTATATAAACCAAGGTTTCCTCTCCCTAGTCACATTTGCATCTTCTCGAGTTGAGCAAGTCTCAAATCGCAGATAAGGTGTAACTGTGCTAGTGGGTTTCCCTCTGTAGATGGCAGTTCTTGCCGAAAGCGCTCAGGGTTTTATACTAACACAAGTGGGTTTCTTAGACAAAGTTAATTTCTTAACGATTATTTGGGTTTTACTAATTCGGGTTGTTATAATAAGTTTTTGTTATTTTTTGTTTATTAAAATGAAATACCACGAAGTCACGAGTAATGTAATTATTTATATTTAGTCCAATCTTGCCATGTTTGTCTATTTAATTGCATTGGGACTAAATTTGAAGTGTTCAACTTCCTAGTCTCCTACCTATACCAGGGGTTGATCCAGCCCATTGGGGGGGGGGGGGTAATTTGGTTCAAAATATAATATACATATGTAGTATCTATTACATTACAACGTAATAAGTTAGGCAACTTACAACAGGCTAGCTTATAAGAATTTGGGGGCAGCTCCCCCCCTTCATCTGTCCTTGACTACACTTCAACTAGAATAAGCAGAATAGAATAAGAGTAAGTAGTCTCTCTGGCTAGACCCCATGGACGGACACAGGGAGACAGCTACCCCCCCCCCCTGGATCCACCCCACGGACGGAGACAGGGGGGCGGCTATCCCATCACCCCTCTGGATCCACCCCATGGACGGAGACAGGGGGACGGCTATCACCCCCCCCCCCAAAAAAAAATTTCGGTAAATCTATTTTATAAGTTAATTTTTATAACACGCTCTAATTTAATCGATACTACATAGGTTTTTCCTATTTTGACCCACAGCTACCCCCCCCCCCCCATGGGCTGGATCCGTCCCTGATCCACCAACACCTGCATTCGAATTTTTAAAATTAGTATTAAAAAAATCGCATTGAACACAATGGAGTCAACCACTTCTTGAAATAATAAGCCAATTTGTCACGTGACCAAAAGTGAAGACATTTGTTCTGCATGGGCTAGGTGTCGTGATAGCGATCCATGTTTATCAATGTATCCAGCTAATCAGAGCAGAGGCCACGGTCACTCGCAGATGTCTTCTCACGAATTATTATTATTATATTCTCACTGTACGTAATTTTGAAAAAACAGTACATTTTTTTTTTTAAGTAAGTATTTATTAATCAAAAAACGCAATAGAATTAATAAATATCCAAGGGCACAGTAAGTGCACCCTGTGAAGGGGACTTGCGTCGTGGCCCTTATAACTATTACAAAACAAAAACATTGCATATTACATTACATAACAAATAATTATAAATAATGGTCTAAAACACTTAAGTTCAGTAAAAGGCGTGTTATAATCTATTTTTTTTTTTTTTTTGTGATTGTTCTAAATTTTAAAAAACTGTCAGTATAATACCGTACTTTAATTTCCTTAGGCAAAGCATTAAAAACCTTGACGGCTCTGAAATTTGGCGATTGTTTAAAGTGCTCAACGAAAGGACGCTCTGTTTTTAAGTTATTGGCTACGCTGTGTCTGGTATGAAGGGCATGAGTGGAACTCACACTATTTATTTGAGAATTTTTTAAAGTCAATAGCAGATTAACACAAAAAAAATGCAAAAAATGAGGCACCTTACAATCTTCATAAATTTTAGTCGTCGGGGTTCTACAAGGCATAAATAAAGATATTTTTAAGAACTGATCGATTGCTGGTCGGTATGTGGCGACTTAGGCACGTGTACGTACAAGCCCTTGCCTATGCAGATGACGTAGTCCTTCTAGCAGATACTCCAGCAAAACTATAAAATGCAGTAACGGATTGGTCAGAAATTCTAAAGGAGAGAGGGATGCGGTTGAACCTATCGAAAAGCAGGTAACGATGGTGGCACGCACAGATGACCAGGTAGAGCCACTGATCGTAATGTGCATGGGACAACGGCTAGAGCAAGTGGAGAACTATAATTATCTGGGCACAGCAGTGAACCAGACAGGCAAGCTCCAGACCGAAATAAGAAACCGAGTCCAAAAGACAACAGCAGCCTACTTCTCTACATGCAACACCTTTTTCGGCAAGAGAGCAGTCGAACGGAAGAAAAAGACCAGAGTCCAACAAGCCATCTTGAAGCCGTTTCTCCTTTACGGGAGCGAAAGCTGGACGCCTACAACAAGTGACCTGAGTAAAATAAACGCGACTCAGATGAAGTGTCTAAGGCGGATTGCTGCTCGAACAAGGTGGGACCGAATCCGAAATGACCGCATCAGGCAAGACCTGCAATTGGATTCCATAGAGAAAAGAATGGAGAACTAGCAGTTACAATGGTTCGGCCACGTCCAAAGGATGGACGAGTACAGGACCACCCGGAGGTTGGCGGAAGCATGGCCTCAAGGAAGAAGACCCATTGGCAGACCGAGGACAACTCTTGAGGAAAGGATTGTACAACTCACCGGAGCATGAGGGAAAACAATGGCCGAGCTCAAGGTGTTAGCGTCCGACCGGGGCGAGTTCCGAAAATGGGTTCGCGCACGCGGCACTAAGGGGGAAGAAGAAGAAGCGTTTTTCATGTATTAATTAATTATGATTTTAAAGCCTACTTAAACTAGAACAATGTGCTCCTGCGTATTAGAAGCTACTGCAACAGATTTTCTCGGCCTAATCATGATTATGGCTCTGGTATCTAAACAAATCTACATTTTAGACTGCCTTTCATCTGATTGTTATTTTCATTGTTTCAGGAGAACGGGTTCTGTGTTTTTATGGACCTTTGATTTATGAGGCTAAGTGCCTAAAGCATCGCATCGGCGAGAATGGTAACTGCGAATATTGGGTTCACTATGCAGGGTGGAATAAGAAGTGAGTAAATATAGTGGTATAGGTGTATTCTATAATATATGAGTAGCTTTATTTCCTATAATGCTCACAAAACAGCAATAGAACAACTTAAATATATATATGAATGTTGACGTTTTCATTCTATTACTAAGTCAACCTAGCGGAGTTAGGGCTATAAAGCCCTCACATTCAACTAGGTCTGGGGCCGCCTACTCTACGTGCCCACCTCCGAAGCACGGTCAAGAAATAAGTGTCAGCTTATAACGAAACTAGTTCATCATCTCCTTCATCTGAATTCCTTCAATTTCTGCAGCATAATTATTGGTGGGATGAGACCTCGGACCCTAGTGGGCACGACTATAGAAGTAATTTTAAGTTTTTTTTGATTAATGTTTGACGTGTAAATGTAGCCTGATGAGATTATAGGAGGCAAGTAACTAGTTTGTACAAAGAACTTGTTCCCCAATGAAATACTGCAAGATGATAAAACTATTGCAGTGCTCTCGCATTGCTCCAGTGACTGAGGCATATCTATTGTTGTGTTCATCGTAAGACATTTCTTATGGGACAAGTAATATTTATCAAATTACTTGTCCACATTATATCTAAAATAATAAATTAGCCTCTATTTCGCAGATGGGATCAGTGGGTACCTGAAGAAAAACTCCTCAAATACAACGATGAAAATTTGGAGATGAAAGACGAAGTTAAGAACATACAATTACAAAATTCGAATCGCGGCGGTAGGAGGGCACAAAAGCGCAGGGGAGAGGACTCAGACCAAGACTCCGAAAGCAGGTACTATTAGTTTGAACTTTCTCTTTTCATGAAACATTTTTAAATTATTTGATTAAACTATTTTATTGTAGCTGATTAGATGTAGCCTTGATAGTTGGTTACGAGTCCGGCTAGATATAATTTACTCAGTTTCGTACATTGAAAGCTAAGTGCTGCCTTAGTGTGCCCCAACACCCACCAGGCTACTTTAGATGGATTCAGGTCATGTTATGGTTCTATTTACCATATAGGAGGCGGTAAGCCTGTTAAGTTTATATCCGCAGTGGGCTTCCATTTGTCTTGGAACGGTGGTGTTGAATTAGTGTCTTAATTTCTCTGATATTAACTATTCCACAATGGCTGCAATAAGTTCATAAGTAATATTATATCGTTGTTACATTTTCATATAGCTGATATAGTCCATTGACAAAACATATATTTCATTTGAAGGACGCAATGTGCGATAAAAATGCACTGAAACCTTGTATAGAAAGTCTGCTTTAAAAAAACAATAACAAATACGATTGTTTTTCAGGCCTCCCGAAAACGAAAGCCGTGAATCAGTAGTCAGCAGCCCTGCATCAGTTTGCAGCAGCCCTGCATCAGTTGGCAGCAGCGATGGAGATAGCGTGGTGGATATAGGCGCCTTGGTTTGTGTTACAGTAATTAACTAGAATAGGGCTCTCTAGTGAATGTACTTTTGGGCATGGCCCGTTGAATTGCGTTCTACTGGAGAATAAATAATACAGCATATAGTATCATGTGCTTTACATAAGGAACATACAATACTCCTATAACGACAATGTGCTTGCGTACTCTTGAGTGAACTGCTTCTTACACTTTTTTTTGTCATTCATGCCTTTTACAAAGGCTGCCGTCTACCTAAAGTATATTCTAGGAAATGTGTTTGGTTTCCTTTAACGCACGTTACGAATTGCAACAAACGTTAATTGCTGTCCCACTTGCCATATCATGAAGACATTTTATAGTGTATTCGTGGATGTATACAGCATAGTGGGCAAATGAGGTCCAATGGATCCCATATACGCACATTTGTCTTGTTCGGATTTTGTCGTTCGTGTCTACTCTTTATGTCTTTTATTTACAGTATGATCATGTTAGGTTGTTGCGAAATTATTGACGTTGAGCCTTAAGGGCAAACCGGAGTCGCCGATATTCCATTTCTGTGCAAACTTCAATTTCTCATGAAATATCGAACGTAGAACAATGAAAAAATGCTGAGTCGCAAGAAGAATTTTTTCTCCTAATTTTGATAAATAGTAACATGCAATCATCAATACCGATCGGCTATAGTTAGTGAACTTGATGCGCAAAAAATAACGGTCACTTAGGAGTTCAAGTTGAAGGAGTTCATCAACTGTGGCGAATCGGGTTTAGTTATACTATATATCCAAATTAGGAGAAAAAATTCTTCATGCGACTCTATTTTTTCATTTCATTTTTTTGCGTTCCATATTTCATGAGAAATAGAAGTTTGAACAGAAAATGGAATATGAACTACTCCGGTTGGCCCTTAATTCAGCGCGGATTGATTATGAAAGAAGAAAGAAAGAAAATGACTTTATTTTCCATATGGGCGAATTTTGGGCCTTTCGGCCCACTCTTACAATTAACCCATAATATTAATTTAAATACCTTCTATTTATAATAAAACTTAAAATAAAAACTAAACTAAAAGCGACCATTTCCACACCATTTATACAACATACATACTCATAAAATAATCCAGACACGTCCTCTTAAATTTATTTAAACTTTTTTCATTTCTGATTGGATCCTGTAGGGAGTTCCAAAGCCTCACCTTCTGCACCGAAAAGGAAGAAGATAAGGCTTGGGATATATGGATTAGAAATGATAATTTATTTTTTTCTCTTGTATTCCGTCCATGGAAAGAGGAGAAAGGACGGAAAAGGGGTGTAAGGTAGGGAGGTGTATGCGTCTCAAGTACGTTATGCAAAGTACGGAAGATATGCGCATTTCTTCTTTCGTTGATTTTTAACCATTTTAATTTTTTAAAGTATTTTGGAATGTGTTCATCCCTCCGCACTCCCACTACGTACCTTAAAGACACATATTCAGAGATTTTTGGAGTTTATTGGATTGATAGCCAGCCATATTTAATTGGACCACATCACAGTAATCAAAAATCGGCAGTATCAGAGATCGCACCAATATCGCCTTTGTTCTCTCTGATAGAAAATTTTTCATATTATACTAGTATAATACACCCATATACCCTTTTTCGTGTTAAATTTATGTGTGCATCCCAAGACAGGGTTTCATCGAATATGAGCCCTAGATTTTTGTCTACTTTGGAATAGGTTAACTTCCCTCCAACGCTCACCTGAGCTCCCGCGGAAAGATCTACACCGGCCAGTTGCTTTTTTGTACCTATTGCCATGAGTTGGTTCTTTTTGGGTTTATTTGCAGGCCACAAGAAACTGCCCATTCGTTTATTTCGGTAAGTTGCCGAGTCATTTCTGTTACTGTTTTCTGCAGTTCCCGTTTCTGCGTCTGCTTATAAACCTGAACGACGTCTGCATAGCAATGGTATGAGGTGTCAGGTTGCATAACCTCATTTATGTCATGAATGTATAATGCAAATAGAAGTGGAGCCAAAATGCTACAGGCAAATTGACCCACTCAGATTTTTGCTCCTCGGTGCCGACCACCCGCTGCTTTCTACCGACTAAATAAGAACGGAACCACTCCTGCGTCTCATCTGAGACGTTAAATTGACACTTTAATTTACATAATAAAACATCGAAATCCACTGAATTGAAAGCTGCACTAAAATCTAATAGGGTTAATAGAGTAATTTTTTGCTTATCCATGCCTTCTCTGATATCCTCTGTTATTTTGATTAAAGCAGTTTCAGTGCCATGCCCAGTTTTAAAACCTGATTGTAGCCTATCTAGTAGGCTACAATTTGTTAAGTACTCAGAAAATTGTTTCTTTACTAGTTTTTCTAAAACTTTGGACAGACAAGGGAGAATAGAAATTGGCCTAACATGGCCACATGGCAACAGACTTTACTTTGGGAAGTGGTTTTACAAGGGCCAGCTTCCAAATTTCCGGAAAATAATTTGATGTTAATGAACTGTTTACTATATCCGTAATACACGAAAGAGTTTTCATTAGAATTTTTTTGATAAACTTGATGCTCACCCCATCGTTGCCTATGGCATTGGATTTTATGCTATAAATTGCCTCTTCAACTTCAGTTTCGGGCACTTGCTTAAGCACAAACTTTGGGAATGGACACAATGATCCCCTGCTATTTATACGGTTCATAGTTGCTGTTTTATTGTGCTTACTCATCTATTAGCTGAAACGAACACACATTCATTCCTGGTGTCAGGTACAATAATGTCAATTTCCTAAGATCACTAAAATTACTAGCCATCGTTTCGCTTGACACCACTAAATGCCGTAATCAGTTACAAGAGTTGCTGCGCGCATGGCCCTCTTGAGGGCAGGACAAGAAGGGTCCGCAGCACTGTGGTCAGTCACTGATTGCCTCGCTCTCACGCAGTTCGCACAACGGTACCTCGACTTATGCATCACAGTGCAGTCTTTATTCGAGTGATTTTCAGTGCACAACGAACACGACTGGACTGGAGCTTTGCAGTACTTGGCTGGGTGACCGAAACATTGACATTAGAAGCATCTGGTGACTGGAATGTGATCTACAACACGACAAGCATTGAAGCCGATGAAAATTCTTTCCCTCGACAGCAGACTTCGCCGCACGAGTTGTGAACATTGTGCATTGCAGATCACTGTCCCCGGACGCTTTGAGTTCTTGACAAGGCTCAAAAGTTTGAATTCGGACCCAAATAAGGCATCTTTGACATCATCCAAGTTTTGACGGAGTATAGCTTTCAGCAATTGTGAAGAGTTTAGATCATCAGGCACATCACAAATCTTCAGTCTCGGCCAGCTGGACCTGGACGGCTCAGCCTTAAGGCCGCAGTTTGTGATAGCACTGCTCCTCAGAAGTTTGTCGTTCTCAGCCTGTGAGGGGGTGGAAACGATTACAGATTTTCCTGACTTTCTTAAACTGACTATCTTCCATCCTTCCGATCAACAGTGATTGAATATTATTGATTTTTGTTGGCCAACAGATGGAGATACCGGATGAGCTGAGGCCATGGCTGGCGGGACATCAAATCAATGCGCTGAACGCCATTAATTATCCGGCTGTTGTCAATATTGACGCGTTTCTCGATATGTTTAAGAATAACAAGAAGGGAAATGTCACTAGGATCGAGTAAGTCAATAAATATAGTTGTCTACTCTTATTGGGTTTTATTTTTTATTTTGTTTCTTTTCGTGCCCATTTCGTTGCGGAGACGTTTGTTTTTGGATTGCTTCGCGATAGCCAAATATTTTATCCGATTTGCCCTGTATTTATGGCTTGGATTAGAGTCATTATTGTAAATTAGGCCGATATTTTCTTTCACGTCCCCGAACGCGGACACATAATACCGGTTTTTGGATCACAGAAAGATAATAAATTCTAAGGCTTGGGAGATCAGGCGGCTATTACATGCTTACCAGGTGTAGGGTGTGTTTTTTTAGCTTCCTGAGTTTCTGTAGATTGTTATGTTAATGTTGGAGTTTTAGTGTTATATTTGGGTGTTGGTATTATTCGATTTCCGTGTTCAATATAATCTATTCTAATTCTGATTATGAATTTCAGAATCTGGGTCTACGAGAAAATTAAAGAACTTTTTAATGAAGCGTGTAATTGGTTTACCGGTGCGGAACTGGACCATTACATAGAAACAAAGGCGGAACACCCAACACTGCGGAGGGCATCTCAAATTTACGGTGTGAATTATCTGCTGATATTTTTTGGTAACAAAAACATTTTTCTTAAACATTTTTGTAAGAGTAAACCTGTTTTTATTCCACGTCTGAAATTGATTTTTATCATTCCTTCACATTGTTTTTTGTTGTGACCCTGATTCTGGGGTCCCTTTTTTGGTAGCTGAGCCGAATTTCGAAGCATCGAGATTTAGATCTGTAACAGCCACACATACCAGACCAAAACATAAATCAACGAAATTAATGGTAATCAAATGTAAAAAAAAAAAATCAGCTTTCAGGTTATTAGGTGTCTTTAATTTACGAATATATTATAATAGGAAGGTAACCATCTGGAAGTGTCATAATCATTACCTATTTAATTCTTGTGTATAGAGCCGGTCTTAAAGGGAAGATCCGCACCCATTGAGTCAAAAGCCGCTTGCCACTCAGGAGCCTCACTTTGCCGGCCCTGCCCTAATTGAAAAATATCATGCAGGATTAATTTTTTTTTATTGCAGCTCGCCTGCCCGAAATATTGCTGATTAAGGATATGGTAGACGATAAGAAACTGCAAATGTACACAACCATCCAGGAGATGCTCGTGTACCTGACTACCATACGAAACATCTGTATTTCTGCCGAGATTCTTGAGAAAATGATACCAACTTGGCACAGCCTGCTTATGTGGATTGCCCGAAACCTAACGGTCTTCTTTAAACCTCACGTCAAAGCATTACAGACGACCGACTAACCGGTCCTTTGCTTCGTCTCAGCAGTTGACTACGCCTACTCTGGTATTCATAGCGAAGCAGTTGAGTCCGGGCTTGAAAGCTTACTTCCAAACTTTTCCTCAACATCTGCGCAAGACATCATCAGTGGCACTATGCAAACTTTAACGATTGTATTTGGGAATTCGCGGCAACAGTTCGGGATAGGAGATGTGCTTGTAATTTTTTTCTGGTTCTACATGCTTGGTTTCTGGCCCCTGATGCTTAATCCCTCACCCCTTTTCACTGTATAAATATTGATTTAAATCCTCCTTCCCGAACAGTTCCTGCGAAGTCTCCGAGATATCGTAATATCTTGGAGGTCTTCGTAAATGATAATTGGAAATTAAGACTTTTCTCCAGCCCGATGTGATTGCAAACGCGTGGCACAAAAAGTAAGTTTACCTGGGAAACTGTGAAAATGTACTTACAAAAACTTTCTAGTGGAAAAGTTGTCTTTACTGCCGATAGCTATCAATGACGTCTTATTTACTGAGTTAATTTTATTTGGAAGTTGATAAAAATGGCTCTTAGAAGGGTTCTAGTGTCTAAAGGTAAACATTTCAATTCATTTAATGGTTCAACCTTGCGTAAATTATGGAGGCATCCCGTAGATGGATTGTAAGGGATTTGAAATTCGAGAGGCGGGACGAGAGCAATTTCTATTAATTGGTCTTTTAGGGTGTTATTTGCAACAGCACATGTTTACGATACGTTCTTAAGTCCGCTATCAGACCGAACTCGGCCCGTCTGCCCAGATTCTACTGTAGAAGCCGTTGTAATTACACTGTTGTTAATAATACAATTTTTTTTTTTTTTTTTTGTAGAGCTACTAAAGCTATATGATAATATGTTCAGTTCTGAAGCGACTACGAAAAATTATGGTACTGGGTGACACTGGTATTTCATGTTAACAACAAACAATAAATCAGAGTAATGAACCAGTAGAAAACGTTTCGTCAACATCTGCAATTTATGAATAATTTAAATGCATTTTCAACGTCATTCACCCGAAAATTGAATCCAATTAAGTTCATTTTTCAAAATTTATATAATAGCTTAAATTATCAAAAAACTGCATTTTGTAATTCTGGAGCTTCTTGTTCTGGTTTGAACAAACTATGCCACTAGGTATAAATAATCTGAATGCATTTTCAACGTATTTCACCCGATACCATTCAACCTTGATTTTTATATTTTCAGCTTACGTTTTCAAAACTAAGCTGAATTTTTTTTAATTAGTCGTTTTCTACAAACAGCGGCACTGTATAAATACTCCCCTTCATTCAGCTGATATTGCGAAAAATTAACCAGAAACCAGCAATGAAAACCTTCTTGGCACATTGATGCAGTCAAAGTTTTGTATTGGTTCAAATGAAGTATGGTTTCACATTGACCAAAGCTCATCAGTCTGGATTCTTGCCTTACACCATTTCAGACTTGATAATGAAAAATATGAAATTTCGAAAGCATTTAGCACTCACGGTTCCTGGCTATATATAAGTAGATTTAGGTTCAGGTACGATGTTGATAATCCTTCTTCTTCAGCCAACGCCCATCCTTGGCTGGTAGGCCATTTTACGCCGTGCCGCGTAATAGAGCTCCTGAGTCTCAGTTCGGTTTTCTACCTCGATGCCAGTGCAGCTGCATAGGTGATCGGCATTCCCCTCCCCTTGGAAGCAGAGGGGGCATTCGGGTGACTCAGCTATACCTATTCTGTGCAAGTGGCTCTGAAGGTAGTCATGTTCTCTGGCCATTCGGAACGCCGCCACAGCGATGTCCCGTCGCAAGTTGCTGGGGATGGTTCTTGCTAGGAGCGGTTCCCATCGTTTGCCAGCTGCTCTTGCTTTCCAGGCATCTCTGGTTGCGTTCTTGGCATTTACTTGAATTAGTCTGCAAGTGGTGGTGAAGGTGGGGGGATGCAGAGGTTGCAGTAGTAGACACCCCGCCTTTGCCAGTTTGCCAGCCTCCTCATTCCCACGGATGTCACAGTGGCCAGGGACCCATTGTAGGTGGATATCTGATACGGTTTGTAGCTCCAGGAGTCAAGACTGACATTACCTGATTAGGTCATCTTATTAATCCTACTAAAGGCTGATTTTTAATAGTGTACAGCCCATAGGAAATTGGCAGCCTGAAATGTAGACTTTATATTTTTTATTTAATTAACTAAGCATGTTATTAAAGATTTGGGTCATCAAAATTGTAGAAGACTACTTCATGCATCATATTATAAGATATTTTGTAATTTTCGAAATTGTAGTTTTTTCATAAACATGCAAATATTTTATAAACAATAACTTCACGTATAATCGATTTTAGAAAAAAAAGTTCTATTTCGAAAACTAAAAATACCTTATTATATAATGCATGAAGTAGTCTTTTACAACCTTGGTGAACCAAATCTTTAATAACATGCTTAGTTAATTAAATAAAAAATAGAAAGTATTAAATTTCGGGCTGCCACTTTCCTACGGGCTGTACACTCTTAAACTTAAAGGTTACATAATATTGCAGTATGTCTATTGTTTAGTTAAGGGCAAACCGGAGTGGGTCACGTGACTGGCTTGGAAATGACTGCAGGGGGTTGATAATAATCGATAGGAGCCATGAGGGACTAGTATACGCGTAGACATGCTTAAGCTTGGTAATAGAAACAATAAAAAGTCCTTATTTATTTAAGCTATCCAGCCAAACTAAAATTACTATTACTATAGGTCTCAAATTCGTGCATGAAGCATTTTAAAACATACCTCTTAGAACATTTTTATGTGCCCCACAGGGAAGAAAAACCTCCAACTTTTGCAATTTAATGCATATACCTGGAAATTTGACTGTAAAAAGCCAACAATATGTAAAACTGCAATTATTTGAAATAATACAGGTGAAATACGGAACAGGTACGCGACGCGGGGCTTTGTTTATAAAATGGATATTCAACCATCCCGTGGCTGGCCTAAATAACCTCTGAGTTTTCTTTTTAAAAAAAGGTTAATCGCATGCAAACAATTACTACCCAACAGAATTAATAAAAATTCCGGTTAGGCTTATCTTTTGGGGCGTATTCTCAAGTTACGCACAGTTAAAATGAATTATGATATAGATAGGGGTCTTCACAGTGTTCTTGTTATCGAGTTATACCTAGTTAAGTGTGTTACATAAAGCCATGTTAACACACTGATAACGAAGCTAACCAGCGTGCTATCCTAAACGCACTTCCAAGTTAAGTGTGTTATTTGTCTAGCGCTGCGATCGATAGGACGATAGCTCAGGTTTGACCGCCGCCATCTTTGTTTCTGTCGACTATTTACTATTTTGAAAAATGAAAACGCGTTTTTTATTTTGATTTTAAGTAATTATTTTCTAATGTCAGAAGCCGGAATTTTAATTAAGAAAAGAGTTAGAAAAGTCCCAAATAAAACATGGGGCAAGGAGAATGTGTCCATGCTTCTAGGGAATTTGACAAGACGGCAATTGAGGTAGCTACGTAGTCTACGTTCGCTATTTCCATAATTTCTTTAAAAATATCACAAAATCATGAGTATTTAATTATAGGGAGGTGGATTTCTTTGGTATACTACTGAAGATACTGTTGATATTTAGGTATTATGTTTACTTAGCGTTATTTAAGAAGAACTAAAATATTGATCAATGGGCCAGGTTACTCCTACAGCTGTTGTATGTGTCTTATTTATTTCTTGTCTTTATTAATTCGCTAATTACTAGTCTTAGAGTAGGCATTTGCTATATTTTTAGGCATGTTCTATTTGAGCCCATGCAAGTGCATAATTATACAAATGAGAGAGGCATCCCTGTTAAGCTCCTAGTATATTTTCTATCTGCATACAGAAGCCGGGTAGGCAACAATGTAGTGCCTAAACAATTGCAGCCTATGTGTCAGGGACGGATCCTTGGGGGGCGAACGCCCCCCCCCCCCCCCCGAGAAAAATAGCTTCATAGAATGGACTTTTGAAGGAAATTAAGAGGAATTATTACTCAAGTAAGGGAAACGCGATATTTTTCAGGCCACCGCCCCCCCCTGAAAACTTTTTCTGAAACCGTCTCTGCTATGTGTTGTTTTTGCAGAAACCGACAGCTCAAATTTTCTATACCAAGTTGATCGCGGACAACACGTTCCTAAGGGATTTCCCGTGGAAATTGATTAGGGACAAGATAAAAAATCTGAAACAAAAATATAAATTGGCCATAGATTGGCAGACCAACACAGGGGCAGGACTTGAAGATGATGACGCCCAGCAAACCATTCGAGGTAAAGAGTTTTTATTTCGCCTCTCACATTTTAACAACATTGACTCTGCATCGTAATTGCTGGCCACATGGCAGCTTCTCCCAAGCTGCTTATACGCTGTCATCATTTCTTCATGTCGTCGTAACGGATAATTTTTTATTTCATTTAGTTTTTGACAGTTTTTTAAAAATAAGTTACAAGTAGCCTTACCTATACATTTGTTATTATGGTTTAACAGCACGCATTTAGCTTTACAGGTTTATAAAATTACAAATTCATAAAGGTTAGTATTGTACAATTACAAATATATTGTAGTAAGGGGCAAGATACTGTTGGACTATGAAAGTAACGAAGCACTTTGTCTCTTCCAATACTTCTAACCTTAACAATATTTTTATGTTTACAAACATGGAAACTTGGTCAGGGTCATCTGTAAATATTGTATACAATTGATATACTGTACATTTATGCAGTTATGTACATTTATCAAAGTAACAGTTGTCAATCTCGTGGTTTACGTTACATTTTGGGGTGGTCCTCTCTTGACTTAAGTAAAGATGCAGTCCTGAACTTACTGTAGACCCTATGTATGTACTACATGGATACATTTTTTATAATTGTCTACTATTATACTAAATTTATTGAGTACCACCAGAGCCTCTAGCCCGTCCGGAAAACCAGCGTTACAACTCGAGAACATCAAAGGACAGACTCAAGCAAGTACGCCTGGTTGCAGTTAAATTACCAGTGATCAAATAAGTGGCTGGATGCATTAAATGTAGCTCACTCTGTCCTATTAACCTTTTTTTTCTGTTGCACCAGTTTCGGAGGTTTTCCGGGTAGGTTAGCTTTAATACTCCTTCAATGCACAAAGGGATCATTGTGTGCAAACCTTATCGGTTGAGAAAAGGAAGACTGGTGACCGCCGAGAATGCAGTCGTCTTAAGTTATTAATTGTCCATGTCTCCCTTATTTCCAGAGAAAATGCTTCAAATGTGTCCCAACCTGGACGACATGCAAACCATATTCGGAGAAAGGGACTCTATAAATTTACAACTCCTGTTAGATACCGAAGAAGATGAAGGAGCGTTTAACATGAGTCAGTTGGAGTATCAGCAGCCATCTCCGTCGCCCCCACGTCCAGGGGCAGCCTCTCCACAGACTGCGCATATTATAGATCTGACCCCTGAAGAAGCGGTCATGATAATGGTGACACCTTCGTGCAAACGCAAATTGGAAATGGCCCCAGGGTGCTCAAAGGTTAACAAAAAGGCGGCTGCAACTCCTGCAAATTCTTCAATCCGGTATCTTGCTCAAGTAAGTTCCAATTGCAATGGAGACTGCTAAAATAAATCGAAGTTGCTATGCCTCTAAAATGAATATTTCTTGTGAAATTCTACCGATTTGGCCTAAAGCACGTTGTAGAAAGGTCAGCTCAGTGGAATAGCTATTCTATTGGTATTTTAAGGTTTAATTGTCAACTAACGTTTATTACTAGCAAAAGTCTAACAACTATTATTTTTCCATAGGTTCAGGAGGAACGGGTCAAATATCTTGAAAATAAGATGGATTGGCAACAAACCAGGGACGAGACGAGCCTAAAATTACAGCGCGAAAGCGTGGAAATAGAAAGAATGAAAGTAGATTTGGATAGGGAGAAGTTCCAATGTGAAATGATGTTGAAGGAGAAAGAGTTGAATATGAAGATGGCTTTGGAGAGGGAGAAGATTGCCAACGAATTGGAGTTAAAGAAATTCGAGCTGAAACTGAAATACAATCAACTAGAAAGCTAATTTTTATTGGATATCAGTGATACGTGGGAAGACTGTGTCGCAGAGAGGATATGTAGTAGCTACTAAGACACTTTTTGAAGTTCATCTCTTTTATTTATAATAAACCTAATAAATTTATAATATATTTATATCCCAATGTTGTTGTCCCTTGGCCACTTTAGGTGCAGCTTCATGAACAACAATTACAACAAAACAAACCACACATTATTAAATAGCGAGATAAGGATACTCGTTAATTAATTCACTAAATAAAAGTAATTAACGTTTCTATTAAGCTATCTGTCCGATAAACATAACTAATATCATTGCAGCTGATCATTTATCTGGCAGATACACCTGACAGGACCGTCATTGTTCTGCCCCATAATCATTTGAAATTGTTAGTAGTGGATTATTGAAATTGGGCCTTATTACCTATAGTAATAATAATAATCAAAAGTTAAAAAAAAACAATAGAATTTTAATAATATACAGTTAACCAAAGAAAATACGTGGTTATAAAAAGACATACCTGTAGACGTAAATTGTATTCTAAAACTGACGTGACAAAACATGTAAGGTGAAGCCCGAGCGAGCTTTCTTATCGCGGATGACGTACTAAGTGCAGGAAGCTGAAGCTGAGCTAGTCAAATGGGTGAAAACACTGGAGGACGAAAAAAATAACTACCTATAGTATAGTCGTCTTAAAAATTACTTTAGTTCCTTATAATTGTTTGACAGAGATTACCAAAGATTTTGTAAACAACACTTATAATATTATTTTTGAAGATATGAAAATGGTTAAATACAGCTCCTAAAAATAATCAAATAGGCTCAGAAATCACACCCGGGCAACTGCAGCGGAACCTTGACGATAAGGCGCGGTTTCCACCGACCTGCTAGTGCTAAATACAAATGGGGTGACGTGGTAACAGACATTAAAGACTTAGGCGGAGTTTCCACCGACCTCGCATTGCAGAATGCAAATGACATTGACGGGAATTTGAAAATGTTTGTACTTAACATATCTCATGAAGCCATTTTTTAATTTTGGTTTGTTTATTTGTTGATTTTACTCTTTGATCATTGATCAATTTTAACTATGGCGTAGAGTAAAACAAACATTTCCGTCAATGTCATTTGCATTCTGTAATGCGAGGTCGGTGGAAACCCCGCCTAAGTCTTGAATGTCTGTTACCACGTCACCGTATTTGTATTTAGCACTAGCAGGTCGGTGGAAACCGCGCCTTATGATGACCTCATCTTTCCTTTAAGAGAAGCTGCAAGAGCGCTCGTCGTTTACTGGCTCCAGCAGTATCATCAAGTTGATCCCGGTGGTGGTTCTCATCATCATCATCTTCACCTATATTTCCTATCTCTGTATTCTGTAATTTAATCTGCTGTAATGATTCAGTCAAATCATCATCTCCCGAGCATATCAACATATTATGCAATATACATGCAACTGTGCTCCATAAGCATGCGTAATGTAGGCTACTGACTTCATTTATTTGCACTTTTAACAGTTTCAAAGAGTTGAAGCGCTCTTTGATAATCCCAAAACAATGTTCAACCCTGACACGAAATGTTGAAAAATTTTTATTGAACGAAGTTTCTTGTATGGTGAGGGCCCCACCTGGGGGCTTCTTGAACGGAGTTACAACCGCCGAAGTCACGCGACATGCCGTATCTGCTGCCAAACACTGCATGCCTGAAAAATAATTGCCAGGGTTCCGGCAGATGGACATTTCTCAGGCTTCCAGTCTTAGGAGGGGGTCATGTGGGGACCGCGCGGTCCCACATATATAATAACCAGTCTGCTTCCAGCTTCACCTTTTTCCGGGTAGATGGCGCTGTTCACATTCACACAATTCAACATTCCTTAATCTTCTTTTTATAAATTTATTTCCTTTATTCAATAACATCTTTAAGCTACCCTCTGTGTCTCATCAGCTCATTTAACTGGAGAACAGAGTTCTTCTACATGGAAGCAGGCTGGGTCAAATCCATTATTGATTGTAAGCATGTATCATTCCTTTCACACACCTGATAGATATTGGAATCATTGTTTGTTAACTCTCTCTTAACTTACTCAAGTGGAGTCGAAAACTTCAATACCAATCATCTCAAGTATTCAACCAATCAACCGTCCATTCAATTTCATCTACTCGACTCCTACAATCCTATATTAAGAGCAGCTTTTTAAACTTACGGGTTACGTAATATGTTTTCTTCTATAGCTTAGAAAAACGTCAAATTCACGGAAAACCTTATTCCATTTATTGCCTTTGTGAATTATTATTTAATAAGTACATGCATATTGTAAGACAACGCCATCGCTCTTGATCTTCACAGCTATATTACACTGGCTGTCCAGCTGTTGTTGGTTCCCATAACGTGATTGGTAGCAGACAACCTTGTTCATCCCATGCGGTGTCAGGTTATTGATCCAGATACAGACAAAATTCCTGCAAAACAAATTTCAACATATCAGTTAATCTAAATAATCTCATTGACTTTAGCTAGGGCATGTGTAGAGTAGTAGTAAGGAGTCTGACACTCTGACTGTCACACAAAAGGTTGTTGTTTCGAGTCCCGTGCGTGCATCCTAGTAGCACAGACACGTTACTATTATATACTCTCCTTGGGTTTGAGCTTCGAAGTTTCCTACAGCGCTTTTATAGTGTCAGAGCCTTAGCTCCAACTTACTCATATTTCTCACCATTCAGTATTCTGATGTCTGATTACGCCACTGCCGTTGCATTTGGCTAGGTCAGTGCTGCATAAGCGACAATAGGCTTTCCTAGGAATGAGCATTCAGCAGTCTGGCCCGACGTCAGACTGCCTATAGGCAACCGAGGTATTAAATCGGAGTAAGTTCGGAAAACAGAGGCAAAAGGAGTCAGGAGAAGCTAGAATAAGCCAGTGTATATAGGGCCTATATCGTATATCGTCTTAATTAGTTTTATTTTAATAAGTCTTTTTTATCTGCGTGTCCCGGTGGAGTGTTTATTTGGTAAGTTTATATTATATTATTGTCTAAAAGGGATTTAGTTATAATTTTTTACTTAGGCTAAGTTTTCCTATCATATTATCTTATAACCCAACTACCGAGCCTTAACAATAAATAAGGGCTCAACAAACTGGTGGCAAAGTATTTCTTACCCCCTTCGAATTGATAAACCAAGTAATTTTATTATATTCTGATTTGTCAATTATTAATTAAGATACTACCGTATTATAAAAAATGATATATTATTTAATGAGAGGCTCTTGTGTATTTTTTTAAAAGAAAAGTTAAAAATAAATAGAAATATATATAGAAAAAAAAAACAAAGCTTGACCAAACCAAGAGTGTTTAAAGAAATTGAAGGCCCCTCAGTCTGTCAGTCAGCCTTTTAGTCTCTGAAAGACTGACCGAGGAGAACGGGTGATACCCGTTACAACAGTATTGTTAATTAATAGTTAAATTGATGTAATGTTTATGTAATCGTTAATTACTTCATTTACCTTGAATTTTTAGAGTGGCAAATAGGCCTAATCAATAGATTAACACTGATGATTTAATTTATATAATAAGTAAGCTATAACTAATATTACCAAATTTTCTTATTTTCTTAGGGGTAGCTCAATTATTGCACCGTCACCGAAACTAAAGTACAATAAGCAGTGGCAGAGCCAGGGGGGGGGGGGTCAGCTGGGTCCGGACCCGCCCCCCCCCCAAATTTAGCAAAACAGCAAATTTTTTAGATATTTCTTTTAAAAAAAAATATAAAGTTATCGTCTGCAAGACCAAAATTTGTTTGCTCACACACTATATCAGGCGGTAGAATACCTTTCCCCAGTGTTTAAGCTTACACGCACCTTAACTCCCTATGTCTGGAGTAAAGAGAGTAAAGAGAGCCAAGAAGGGTTTGAATCTCTTCAAAAGGCTCTAGCACATAGGACACCGGGACACGCAGATAAAAAGACGCATTAAAATAAAACGAACTGGTCCGAGTTACTCGAACATGCTTTCCAATTTATCAATTAGTAGATAGAAAATGAGTAATTCCATGGTAAATAATTTTCCTATTGTTAAATTTCGGACATGTGGGGGGGGGGGGTTTGTCCACCTGACGTCACTGGAGGTGAAGTAAATTCTAGAAAGGTCAGACATTACATTACATTACATTACCACACAGCAATAATGGCAGGGCAAGCAATGCATTTGAGCGTGAATTTTCATTTTTTCAAAAACATCTTTTTTGCACAAAACCAAATAGTTTTTTGGGAAAGCAACCTGTCCGGTTTCGTTACTCAATTTAACACCTAAAACATGCCAGAAGGTAGAAATCATCGATAGAAAGCTTTCGCATAAAAAAAATTTTTAGTCATTTTTCATTAAAATTTAGTTATTATTTTTATTTTTTTACCCCCAGAAGAAAACTATCAAGGGGCATGCGACCCCCTGCATTTTGTCAATATTAATAACCACTACAATATATGTGAATTGAAAAGAAATCGTTGGAGCCGTTTTCGAGAAATAATTTTTTTAGGCGTTTTTTGGAGTTTTTTGATAATAAAACTTCCCAAATTTCATCAAAATCGACCGAGTAGTTTGCCCGGAAATTGATGAACAGACAGAGCGACAGACAGACATTTCGTAAAAACCACTTTTTTGGGTTCCTGGGACCTCAAAACGTGTAAGTCCATTGAAAACTCGGAATCGAAAATTTGGACCATCACAAAGCTTTCCTTCTACTACGCATAAATTGGAAAGCAATAATTAAGACGATATATATACACTGCTTATTCTAGCTTCTCCTGACTCCTTTTGCCTCTGTTTTCCGAACTTACTCCGATTTAATACCTCGGTTGCCTATAGGCTGTCTGACGTCGGGCCAGACTGCTGAATGCTCATTCCTAGGAAAGCCTAGTGTCGCTTATGCAGCACTGAGCTAGCCAAATGCAACGGCAGTGGCGTAACCAGACATCAGAATACTGAATGGTGAGAATATGAGTAAGTTGGAGCTAAGGCTCTGACCAGGGGGCTTACTTTAACAAAACAAAATAGCTACATTTATTTAAAATATACAAACTAATTATTTATTAAAGTATTACATTTGAATTGGCAAACAGAAGAAGGTGGGTTTTAGCAATTTTGACCAATGTTCTCACAGATACGCTGGTTTGGTGAAGATATATGATCTTCTTCCTTGTCCCTTCAGAAATTGGTATTCCTCTAGAGTCTAGGCATTGTTAAACTTAAAAACAAAAGTGTAAATTTTCACTCTGCAGTATAACAGAAATGGATAGTCCGAAAATGGACTGCATATGAACAAGCCGCCTACCGTCTTAAGTAACAGGGCACCCTCTAAATCCTCTAATTTCGGTCACAGGGTACCCCACTGACCATAGTTAACTCAGCAAAAGAAAATTGCATTATCCTGCAATGAGAAGCTGCGCTGTCCCCCAGACATTACGATCCGACTAGGCCCTATCAGGTGTCCAGTTACGCTTCAAGAGTGTACAGCCCGTAGGAAATTTAGTACTTTTTATTTTTTATTTAGTTAACTAAGCAAGTTATTAAAGATTTGGCTCATTTAAGTTGTAGATGACTACATCATGCATCATATAATAAGGTATTTTTAATTTTCGAAATTGTAGTTTTTTCATAAAAACGATTTTACACGAAAAGTTATTGTTTGTAAATTATTATCGTGTTTACAAAACACCTACAATTTCGAAAATTAAAAGTACCTTATTATATGATGCATGAAGTAATCTTCTACAACGTAAATGAGCCAAATCTTTAATAACTTGCTCAGTTAATAATTAAATAAAAAATGAAAAGTATTAAATTTCGGGCTGCCAATTTCCTACGGGCTGTACACTCTTAAGGACCATGAGCTTCCAAAACACTCGCCCATACTGGATGTAGCCCTATGAAAAGCAGCTCTGGAGACAATCCATACATATTACCCAGCCCAAGAATGACTCCATATATACTCCAAAGAATATTCCATGTAACAAACACGTTAAACGGGGCTCGGTACATCCCAAACATCTTCCAGGTATCAGTAGCCGTTGGAGGCTCAATCACACGACGGAGAGGTAGCAGAAGAAGAAGAAGAAGAAAGTTTTCAGGCATGTAGGGCCCCACCTCGCCCACGAAATGGTGACAGCCAACCTTGCAGAGAGATCCAAGTTGCCTCAAGCCTCCCTACGCGAGCAGAGATCAAGTTGCTACCTCCCGAAATGTATAAACGGAAGGGTTAAGGGTCTACCTAATGAGGCATTGGACCCTTATCAGACAGATAGCTTTTTGTTATGTATTTAGTTAGAGAGGAAAAAGCCACCAGGCACCAAAAAACCTCTCCGGTGTTTATATGCTGCCGAAGCATGTGGATGTGTAAGCAGTTAGTCAAAGACAGCTAGGAAGACAAAAGAATACAGGAACGCCTCTTCGAGAAGAGAGATAGCTATGCAGTAAAAATGGTCCCTAGAAGGCCTAGTATGTATAGATAGTAAGACAGTAAAGGAAATTTTCATTTCCTTCAAATTATAGATTTACAAGAAGGTGGTTAGTATGTTCATATTTCAATCTACTTTCAATTTTAGAAACATCCAGTCCAACAATTTATTTTGCTCTTCATAATTTTTTAAAAAACAGTAAAAAAGCTATTTAAGACTGCCGCACATTAGTGGCTGAATGGCTCCCCATCGCCGACGCCAAAAAAAAAAAAAAAAAAAAAAAATGTTCATATGACTTTTCCATCCAGTGTGAAACGTCCGGTTTCAACACAGTTGTACTTAGCCTGTGGAGGTAGCAGCAATCTACGAATCAGCTGACATACCAGCTTTTATCAAACCCATAAGACAGTATTTCGAATAGATTGCCAGGTAGCAATTATGTTGCGGCATTGAGAACCACAACGGGCCATCCCTACCAAGCTGTACACTACAACTGCATTGGAGTCTGCAATTCATGAGCATGCAACCTTATGCGGATACACGACATAGTATGTTGTTGTTGTTGTTGAAAACTTAGAAGTGAAACACTTATTTGTTTAAAACAGTTCACAGTTCAGTCCTCTAATTGTCTTTCATCCATGCTCAGCTCAGTCATATATATTATATTCGGAGATTCCGTCTTGAAATATTGTCTTCCTGACGTGACTACCACTAGTAGTTAGATTTTCTCGATTTCTCGTCTCGTAGGTGTGCCTTTCTTGGTATCTCATAGTTAGCGCTAGGTACTCGGGTGTCAGACCTTTACCGATTTTGAATATAAATGTCATAGTGTCCAAGTAGAGGTTTTCTTCAATTGCTAACCAATCTTATTTCATCACCATCTCCTTTATAGGTGCATCCTATTCCGCTCGCAGAATGATTCTCATGGCTTGATTTAATATTTTCTGGAGTTTTGATGTGTTTTCTTTTGACGCTTGATACCAGAGAGAAGAACAGTAATTAAAATTAGGTTTTAAGAGTGCCATATATATCTTTGTGGGTGCTGTGAGACAGTATTTCAAACGTCTGTAAATGGACATTTTCTGCTTCAACTTGTTTATGACATAGTCGTAGTGTAGCCGTAACATTAGTTTATCGTCGATTATGACTCCCAGGTACTTCATAGAGGGGGCCACTTCAATCTCTTGCCCATGCATAACGATTCTACGTATATATTGTAATTTCATTGTTTTTTACTTAAAATCATGGCTTTCGTCTTACTAGTATTTATTATTAGTTTATTCACTTCTAACCAATGGCACAATCTTGAAATGTCCTCGTTAATTTTTTGGATCACTTCATGTTTCAGAACATACATTAAGAGCAGACTTATTGACGCCTCACTATATAATTTGGATGAGTACGACCCCAGGAGCTGGACTATTTAAGTACCTCCTCCTTCTTCCGTACAAAACCCTCTCGGGTTGCTATTTTTGTTTGACACGGTCGATCCGGCTCTGGCTGGTCAGGGACTCTAATTTTTGTATTGTATTGTATTGTATTAGTGTCCTCTCCTTCCAGGTACATAAGGGTGTCGTCCGCAAACATTTGTATTCTACAATGTCTTGGTATTTTGTGCAATGAATTTATGTACAATATGAATGTAAGTGGTCCACTTTTTGACCCCTGCGGAACGCCATGTGTGACTTCAGTTCCACTTGATAGCATGTTGTTTATTTTTACTTGTTGCGTTCTTCCTGTTAGGTAATTTTTGAACAATTCAAGAACATTTCCTTTTACTCCATTACATTTTATCTTGGATATTAATCTCTTCTTGTCAATGGTTTCAAATGCTCTCTTGAGATCCACAAAAACCGCCATAATTTTCTTTCCCATTGCCAACTCACTTTTCCATTTCTCCAGTAAAAATTGTAAGACTGATTCCGTGGAATGTTTCTGTATCGTGCCCAGCGATCGACCCCACGCCCTCGGAAGAGGATGACTTCCCGAGGACTGCATGTTTTTACTGAACAGCTCGTCACCAAGTGATGCCAAGGGGTAAGTATATTTATAAGTTATGTCAGAGAATCTGAAGATTTGAGTAAGCTAGAAAGGGGAAAGGAAGGGCCATGAACATGACTGAGATGATCATGGATGAAAGACAATTTGTAGACTGAACTGTTGTAAACAAATAAGTGTTTCACTTCTAACTTTTCAACAACAACCATCTTGTAGGAGAGGGCGTCAAAATGAATGCATTTGCACTATGAATATATGACCACGAGCAACTACTGGCTACTGAACTTTCAGTACAATAATCCTACTTACTGGCCTCACGTATAGGGTATAGTTCTAAATTGATGTAGGTATCTAAAGAACTACTTACGTTGATTTTAATGAACGAGGGCCATCGCCCGCTTTTGTGGCTTCATCCTAGACCTAGAATCGAAGCACAATCCTTGACATAACCCAATCTGTTATATTAATTATATTGTATGTAGTCTCACCAGGGATTTAAACAATTTAATATTACTAAACTAAAAGCATTCATTTAAAATTTAAATAATAATTATTTCGAGATTTGTAATTTGTTTATTTGTATATACAAGGTAGCATAGGCCATAGAGCTATATAGTGAGATGCCTGCCGACCTAAATTTTATAATATCGAGAGATATACTACATAAACCTTTAAAACAATCAACAAAATTGTTATATTTTATACATTTCTGTATTATTGACTCCATTTAGTATTTTATTTTTTATTTTATTAAAAATAGTTTTTTATAAATATAAAGTCTATGTAAAAGACAAAGGTGAGGTGACAAAGGAAAAGAAAATTTGAAACAAAATGGCGGTTTTGTGGTTTTTTCGTGTTATTGATTTAATTTCCTTATTATAAATTATTGGCTTATAATCATTTAGAAGACTTCTCTTCAAAACTAGGTAAGTTAGGCGATTGCTAACTATTTAACTACCGTAGTCTATCCATTATTTATCGCTAAATTAAAGACTAGTCAACGTTCTTACTAGACCTTATATTAGCAAATGGCACCCTTCAACAAGTTACCGGCTGACGCGTTCCCTAAAAAATTCCAATATTACTGAATCGAATTTCTGAAAAGGCGTGAAGAAATTGCTCGAGAGGTTTGTTGGCCTCTCTTCGTGAACGAGTACATGTAGTGAGAGAACTAGATGTAGTATGCGGTTCTAGGTTATTCTTTGTGTATCACGGTGCCAAAGGTAGGGTGGCCAGATTTCCAAAACGAAAAAAGAGTATATGTATACAAGATATACTATATATATATAAATAAATAAATAAGGACTTTTTTTGTTCTATTACTAAGCCAACCGAGCGGTGCTAAAGCCCCCTCTTGCACTCAACTAGGAAGGCCCTGGACCGCCTGCTTGACATGCCCTCCGAAGCATGGCCAGAAAATGTAGGAAGTGTAGGACTCGAACCAAAAACCTTTCGGGTGAAAGGCGGAGTCCGTACCACTACTCTTCATGTCCCGACAATATATATATACAATACAAGATCTATATACGTAATAGCCAAGCGAGGGGGGGAGGAGAGGTTGTGTATCACACTCTCCTCTTTAAATCACAGATTGTTGGGGTATAGTACACCTATTTCTTTATTTCTTCACCAAAAAATCCAAGGATAACAAGATAACTATTCGCATGCATAACCCGCCCCATAAAATTTCACAAATATAAGCAATTGCTACTTGAATAATAAAACTATTATTCCATTCTACCTTGTGTATTTTTATCTGACCTAAGTTACTTGTATTTAGCTGAAGAGAGCACTTCCTCTTCTCCTTCTCCCCCAGCGTCAAAATTACAAAATTCTGTAAAAGAGTAGGATCTGATTTAAAAAAAGAGTATATTTGCATCAAAAGCACAAAAAGAAAGAGTATGTGGAATTTGGAACTCAACAGAGTATAAATACTCTTGAGAAGAGTATGTCTGGCCACCCTAGCCAAAGGCATGATTTTTGCGTATAAATTACTGTAAATTATGGCCTAATATATTTACTATTGTTCCAAATTATACTGATCCATCTAACAGTCCTATAAATATGCTGAATGAGTAAAAATTACGAAAAGTTATTTAATTTTACTGATATAATTGTAATTGTAAATTTTGAAGGACTTGTTATGGACCCAGGCCTACTTATAGTGGCCCATAGGTCCCTTGTCCAATGCCAACGACCCCATGGATTTTGGACATTATTTGTATTGTTTCCGTATGAATTTTGGCCATTGCCAAACTGGTATACGCTCTCGATGTCAACCTACACCGGCTGCAAGGGATAATGAGCAAGCTGAGGCAAGCTTTCCATGGGCGCAATAAAACAGGTGAAAGCATGACTTAACCAAGTACAAATAAGAGTCGATTAAAAATTACAAAAAGGTATCGTTAATTTAACTGATATATATACCTAACAACTGTTAATAATGTTAATAATGAAGCCTTGTGATGAATATTTACGTATGTACTTCTCTATTGTACGGCGTTTGTATAATAGGCCTATGTATTTTGCGCAGTGGTAATTTAAATCTTTATTTGGTTAACCTGCTGCATTATGTTTTAGGGCGCAATGAAACGGTCACCAAGGAACTTGAATCTTCGAAGTGAGTGCAACTAAAATTAATAATAATTATAGACATTTTTTGACTTTCACCACCAATAGAGTAACTTAAAATGCAATGAATTGTAATTGTGCTGAACTATGATTCATCATGTTACATCACGTTATTAGAGAAAGGATGGAAGGGTTCTCGTGGAATTGTCAAATTCCTTTAAATCGACAAAAAGCTGGTGTAAGTCTCCACCAGCATTTAATAATACCAATGGTCTGCAGAAACTGTTGACAATGGAGGTGAACTGAAATTAACAATAAGCCAAAGAGACAGCTGAACAGTACTCAACACGCGGGGACATACCTGGCGTATAAGCAATGAAGCGGCAAAAATTGGTTGCCGAGATAAGCCAATTTCAGTCATCATTCAAAAAAACTTAATTCACCGGTTCTGTTGGCAAGCCTTTCAGTTGCATTCAACATTTCTTCTTCATTTGCCGCAATGTTTTTTTTTAAGTTGACAGTAAAAACTCAGTTAGTCAGTTACATTTCCTCGCATTTCACCTTACGTTTCACCGATATCGGACTTATTGCTTTCCAATTTATACGTAGTGTAAGGGAAGCTTTGTGACGGTCCAAATTTAGATAGAAAATTCACGGTCAAATGCATTGCACGCTCCGCCATTATTGCTGTGTGGTAATGTGTTGGTCTGACCTATCTAGAATTTACCTCACCTCCAGTGACGTTAGATGGACAACAATTGGAAAGCATGTTCGAGTAAACTCGGACCCGTTCTCCTTAGCTTATGGCTAGACGCCATCTATTCTCTTTTATATCTGTGTGACTTACCAGGTCTATAATAATTGATTGCTCCGTAATTACTTTTTTTGCTTGGAGGTTTCTGAAAACGTTTTAATTTTGGTTATTAGTTATGGGTTGTTTTGTTTCTGTTTCTAGAATCACCCCGCACCAGTGGTGGGAGCGTTTCAAACAAACCACCTGCTAATAGGAACAGTGCGAAGAAAGTAGTGTTAGAAAGGCCCATTGTACCCACCAGCACCCCCAGCACTAGGCGAAGTCAGAGACTGATTCATCGGTCCGAGAAAGAGCGCTCTGCGCAGTTAGCATCCCAAAACAGGTATAGCCTTACAGCATATTAGTCGATTCTATCTTTCGGTGATACTTTTCAATCTTTCATAATTTCTTTTGATTAAATTGATGTCTCTTTTTTTCATTCCTTTCTAGCAGACCTGTTTTAATGTCAAGCAACAATTTGACACAGATATATTATGTGGGTATTGGCATTTAATACGGAACATTACAATGGTCATTATAAAAAAAATATTTACTAATCTGACTGAATCTTGTTTTGATCCGACAGAAGCCATTCAAAGTGCACTATTAATTTCACAATCCTAGACTCATCTTCCAATTAAAAACGAAAATATGGCCACTATGAACGCAATAAATGTACTCTTACGTTGTGTATCTTGTTATGATAGGAAATGCAGTTGCTGTGAGCCCCGAGATGAACATAAAACTGACCGCGCAAACAGAGTGGAGGATAGTCCTTCACCTGAGAAATGCCATGCAGCAGCAGCAGCAGCAGCAGCATCGAAAGCAAGAGCACCTGAAATTCCACCGGTATCCGGTCGTATCAACTATACGATTGCGGGCATGTTCAACTATCGCTGCGTATCCTGTGGCTACTCCATTAGTCGCCCGACAGAATCAATCGACCCGGTCAGAAATCGTTGTAGCCATTGCTTTAGCAAATTTGAACTTATTCCGCACAAGAAAAAATAAGGTGAGTTAAGTGTTATTCGATAAGTTGTATCAGGTTTACGAGTGTGTTACGGCATTGGGTAGTTTTAAGACAGTCTCCCCGTTTATTGGAGAATAACGCCATAATTGTTACCTGGCAATCTTCGAAATACTGACTTGTGCGTTTGAAAGAACCTTGTTTCTCAGCTGGTTCGTAGACTGTGGTTGCCAGATCGTCGTAGCTTGTAAATGGTGCTCCAATGGCTCCGGATCGCTCGAAGATGTTCGTGACGCACACATAAAGTTATTTTTTTTTTTTAAAGCAGCTTACTACTGGCAAATAATTGGGCCCTTTGAATTTATGAATATGTGCTTATTTTATTTCAGTATATTGCCGTGATGATACTTCGCGGAGTCGTGACCGCTGGATGTTTGGGCTACATTGCATATATGAAGCGATGGCCTATGTAGCAGTCACTGAAGACGGCTCCGAACACTTCGTCGAGAGCACGGCAAAGTCCGATCTGACTTACAGTCAAAAGGAAGCAGATGCAGCTTATAAGTAAGAGCAAGAAGGGGAAATTATTGTAGATACTAAGTTTGTGTGCCAGTCAAGTTAGTGCAAGTTGGCAATCTGTTGTATCGCGAACATTCAACTACCCCCACTATAATGTGACTCAAGTGAAAATATAGGTTTCCTACTTTCTTCTGTAGCCAGCTATGGTGTTGCCAGGACTAAAAGAGGGGAGTGTGCAATTAATCTAGTCTCATCTGTTATTTCACTTAGTTCTATTTCAAATGAAAGTTTATTTCTCCCCTATCTATCAGTAAGGGTTGCTTAAAAACAGTGGTTGCCTAGACTTTAAGATACTGTCCGGTCAATATGATCACCCGCATAAGTTAGATAATCCGTTAAGGCTATATCGAGCGGGTACACAAGTTCATGTGTGTCACTTTCGAATAACAGATGAATGTTAATATTTTCCTCTCTTGCCATTTACTTTATGGAATATTCTTGTTGTTTGTTAGTGTGTTGTAGTAGAGGCTGGTGACACGGAGTAGTGGCAGCAGGGAAGAAAGGAGACATGTCACGATAGCGTCTTAATGAGAATGCACACCTAAAAGTGATATGTTATTAAAGCATGGTATTAGTACTAGGATTATAATGTGAATAAACCGTCATATCGCAATCTGAGGTAGTTGCAAAAGTGCACAAGAAAGGAAGAACCAGAGCAGGTGGGGTACATCCCATGAATTTGAAGAGCTCCAACCTTGCACACGCCTGGAAGGAATGGTTTCTAGCTTTTAACATTTCTTTGTAAGCCTCGGACTTGAACATGGAAGCTGACACGAGAAAGGTGATTTTACTATTATACTTTATGGGTTGAAAAGGTTTAAACATTCTACAAAGCTTTCAAGTAGATATTGACAAAGCTTCGTTTGAAGATTTGATTACAAAACCGTTTCAGGACTATTTTGAGTCTAGAAAAAAACGTGACAATTTAACAGATATAATTTGTTTACGCCTCGTTAAAAACCTGATGAGTCAATAGACGATTATGTGACAAACATGGAGAATTGAAGCTTAACCTGAGAACTAGATTAAAAAATATTGTTAGTGTGATGAACAAGTAAATAACCTACTACAGTAAATTGTGTGGTGATCCCAACGCGCCTTTGGCTTTGTGGCACCGGTTCAGTAAAATTTGTAATATTTTGTTGATAAATACTCGCATTATTATTATTATTATTATTTTTACGTAAAAGTTCTGTAAAAGACTTGTTTGTGGTGGGCCTACAGTTTCTCGTCAGCCGCCGCAATAAGGGCAGGCCTACGGAGCGTCAACAGTACTATACATCTACAAATACAAGTATACCTAGAGATTCGGGGTATCCCTGGGGACGGTGTGGTCAAGTCCATCGCTACAAATGTCCTGTGTTAGGCGCCGTTTGTAGGCGTTGCCAATTCAGGAGCCATTTTGAAATTATGTGCCGCACTAATAAACCAGCTGCGATAAATAAAGTGGATTATGACCCCAACGATTCAAATCAGCTCTTCGTTAAGTCAGTCTACACATACACTGGAGGGTCTACGGAGAGCAGTCAAGGCTGGTGTGTGAAGGTATTATTTGGAATGGAAATAGTTAACTGCCAATTGGATACTGATGATGTTATCGATTTAATGCTGTTATGTGTATGAACATGATAGTCTCCTTAGTAACTTTGTAAAACTTGCTGTCACTCATTGTGAGTAAATCACTTTGTTCGCAATGGCCGTTATGTGTATGTAGGAAACTAGGTCTAAGTAATCTAAAAATTAATGTGTTGTGGAACGTTTGTACTGTCAGCGGTGAAAAAGTAACACTTGTGGGCAAATCAATAATATGTTTAATTTTATGGTTGCTGATGTCCCATCTACTGCTATGTTAAGATACAAAACATGTGAAGCGTTGCAGCTTGTAAAAAAATTTGTCAGATCAATGTGATGGATCAGCCTAAATTTAATTTAAATGCATACAAGGAATTAATTGAGGGTCTTCGGTGCCTCCCCAGGCAAGTCCATTTACAGATTGATGCATCACATATAGATGCATTTTACATATCTTAAAGCCGGAGTTGTGGGGGAAATTTAAACCATAAGAGATAAGAGATAGGTCTCAAATTTAACAAACAAAAGTGCAGCATTAAAATTAATACTGTACAATACTTTCATATTTTTTTTAAATGGGGCATGATAACCGATCCTGCAATGGTTGCTGTCATTGTAGATATCATTGAAGGCTCCAACAGATGTGAAGATGCAGAGTTTTTTTGGTTGTATGAAATGAAATGAAAACGACTGTATTGACACATCTAAAGGCGAACAATAAGACTATAAAGTCTTGTTTTCATTCTAACCCTAAAAAGGTAGAATTATTAGTAATTAAATTATTAGGTGAAGAAAAGAGCGAAAAAAAAGAACAAAGTTTATGCAGGGGGGATCCATTGTCAGGACATATAGTGCAGTGGTACAGACACCAACTTTCACCCTGAAGGTTGTTGGTTCGAGTCGCACCCTTGCTACATTTTCTGGCCATGCTTCGGAGGGCTTCTAAAGCAGGCGGTCCCGAGTCTTTCCAGTTGAGTGTAAGAGAGGGCCTTACAGCTCTAACTCCGCCAGGTTGGCTTAGTTATAAAAAGTCAATAATTATTTATTTATTTATTTTCATCACCATTACCAGAACGGACAGAGTCTCAAGGGTTATCTAAGATATATTGTTTAATTATTTTCTTAAAGCTACTGAGTGAGTTAGCAGTGGCGAATAGTGTATAATGCTGTAGATTGTCCATGTCTAGATCTTATGTAGTAGTATTACATATATGTTGTGCCATTGCGCTATGACTGTAATTTTGTGTATTTTTGTGTGATGTAGGTTAGAGTGGGTATCGAAGTTTGGTCTTCTTATACAGATAATTTTTGTCTAAAAAGACGTCTTATCCTTGTCAACTGTTATGTAACAATGTTGTGATGGAATGGACCCAAACATGAAAAAGAATTTAAAGACTTAAAACAGGCAATTACATCGGCACCAACATTGACCTATTATTATAAAAATAAACATGTCAGATGATAGCTCCAAAGATGCAATGGAGGCGTGTCTACTACACGATTTACAGCCTATCGCTTATGCGAGTAGTGCGAGTACTATCCTCACGTTTCCGCAATCAAATTACAGTCAAAATATTAAAAAAAAAAACTCGCAGTATCGTCTTTGTAGCTACCAAATTTTGTCAATTCTGTGTAGGCCATGAAGCAGTATTCGAACTGTAATGAAAAAAATGCAAGATAAGTTTCCCGTCTTTCTGCAAAGATTGGTGATGACATTTCTAAAATTCGAGTTGGTGTCAGTATAGTCAGTCTGGGTGGCCAAGGGTAAGGACAAATGTGATGCCGCGACAAAGCCACATTTTAATATGCATTTAGTAAGAGGAGTACTTAATTGGTTAAATATGGCATTTAGCATAGAAAATGTTGTGAAATTGTGTGAATCATGTCTAACTCATCGTAAAAGTCTAAAACTAATGACCCTTTGATTCAACATAAGCTGGCTCATTGTGCTTAGCGAAATTGGGGCATGGGCTTTCTGCACTTTGTTCAAAAATATATCTCATAATCATTGATTATTTTTCGGAGTATGTAGAAATTGCATTAATTAGTAAGGCTGATGGAAGAAAATTCATAACTCAATTGAAGTCGATTTTTGCAAGGTATGGAATACCTGATGAAATTATGTCTGATGGGGGAGCTACATTCAATTTGCAGGAATTGAATGATTTCACGAAGTTATGGGATATACTCTTTGACAAAATAAAGCCCAAAATATCCTCAATGAAATGAACTGGCAGAAAAGGCAGTTAGTTGACATAATCCGTAAAATGACAAACTGATGGAGCAGATCCGTATTTAGCCTTGCTATTGTATCGCACGACTTGTAAGGGTGACATTGAGTCA
This sequence comes from Psococerastis gibbosa, assembly GCA_963971405.1. NCBI lineage: Eukaryota > Metazoa > Arthropoda > Insecta > Psocodea > Psocidae > Psococerastis > Psococerastis gibbosa. Next base: position 3,483,246 of record OZ020492.1, read on the forward strand.
CCGAGCAAACTTTTAATGTCGCGACAGCTTACCACAATAATACCACAATAATTGTATCAATTTTACCCACCCAAAAATTGTAAACATGATAAAAACTTGGAAAATAAGAGAGTTAAGATAAAATCATATTATGGCCGAAATGCGAGGGCATTGCCTGAACTTGATGAAGGTATGACGTGTTTGTTTAATAAAATAGCAAGGACTGCCTTTTCAGCCAGGTGTGATGTTAAAAAATTTAACGAACCTAGATCATGTATTATAAAGAGTGGTGATAGTTTGGGCTCGTACTTGAGGTGGAACAAGTTGGACCACAATCAAGTGTATTAACCCCTGCCAAAAGAAACTGAATGTTTTGTAATTAGCCCTAAGGTAACAGAGAGCTAGGGGTAGATGCTAGTGGCTCAAAGCCTGCTGCGTCAGGTGGACTGCCGGTGACCAGGTCGGTAGACATGTAGAGCCGGCAAAACCTTTCAGTTTTCCTGATAAATTGTTCTATTTCTATATCTTAAGAGGGATGATGTTGTAGTAGAGGTAGGTGACACGGAGTAGTGGCAGCATAAAGGAAATGAGGCATGTCAAAATGACGTCTGAATGAGAATACACACGTCTTTACCCAAAAGTGATATTTTATTTACACAATGTATATACATATATATATATACAGAGTATTCGTACTTTAGAAAGCATAGTGAAAAATTGGTATTCGTTGGCAAAGCATGAATGAATGAAACGTGTATTGAATATTAAAAAAAAACAATTAATACACAATAATTGTAAGTTCTACTAGTGAGGACTAATAGGCCTAAAACAATTTTCCCTGCCCTAAAACCAAAGTATTAAATTAAATATATTATTGCGCTATTTAAGCTAGTAATAGTGTATTCGTACTTGTGCTAGTCTCTCTACTGCACGTGATCGGAGACCAATCGTAACTCAACATTTGTAATGCCTACAGAGGCGGCTGAAGAGGTTTTTCCGATATATCCATTCTATTGCTTTTATGCGAATTGTGATGGTTAAAAATCAAAATACTCTACTAAACTAGTAATACTGGTCGGTTTAGAACAGATCTGACTGCAATACTGGTCCTCGTGGACACTGCGCATTAAGGGAGATATTTAAAATGCAAGATAGAATCATTTGTGAATAATAAAGGTCTTATGAACTTGGTTGATGTTTAGCTTAAGCAACTTCGGTGGCAAGGTGATAGCGTGCTTGTACTTGTGCGAGTCTTTACATACCTTTCAATTGTTAGTACGCGATTAACCTTCTTTTATAATAAACAATAATATAGTCATTTAAATATTACCTAAGAGTGACTATTCTTGAATCACGAGATGCAGCAAGGTAAAATTAATGTAGGCCTAATTGTGCCAGAATCTTTGTTCTAAGGCTCCATATTTTGTAGCAAGACAAAGGGGGGGGGGGGGAATTAAACTGAATTATGGTAGATAATTTTAATATTACCTTGTGAGTTACAATAATTTATTGAATGCAACATGTTCCATGTTTAATACCTACTAAGTTTATACGGTGTATAACACTGACATCAAACTAATTTTGATTAAAGAGGTAACCTCCACTTAATAACAAAAATTAGAGAATCTAGAAAAAAACTGGACTTATCGGGATTTGGACCCAGGATCTACGCTTAACTGGGGCATCTTTTAACTGCTGAACCACAAGCCCGACAAGTCTACTGTATGCTAAATCCTCAGCCTATATGCTCTGTTCGGTTAGATAGTAAGTTGTATAGCTGTGCTAACCTGGATGTCAGCAATACGAATCTTGTCAAAGAGCATATTTATAAGTAGAGGGTTTAGCAGACACTAGACTTGTCGGTAGAGGGCCAGGGGTTAAAACGACGCCACGGTTAGGCGTAGATCGTGGATTCAAATACCGGCGTTTTTTCTAAATCCTTTAATTTAGGTAAAATCCGCGTGGTACATTTTATCTTTTATCATTAACTATCTTTAAGCATTTTATATTTGAGATAAACTTATAGGCTATCAACAGAGTATTTCCGTGATGACAAAATCTAAATGGTTTATGGCAGTTTAAGCTGTTAAGCCTGAATCGGCTTGGTAGGTGGTCAAGTGCGTGCCCTTGTGCGAGTCTCTAGGAGCCACGAGAACGGTGACGCGACTCAGGTCAATCGCATACATTTATTACATTGTTTGTATCCGATTAACCTTTTTAAAATTAAGAAAAACAAGATGACTCTTCAGTGTTGCAGAGAAAAGGTCGAAGACGCAAACAAACGATTAGGTTAGTTGACTTTTACTAATTAAAAATTAGGAAAGTATGTATCGAAATTTGATCTCTTAGTTTCTGGTGGGCTTAACAATTTTTTTCAATATCACATGAAATTAATGAACTTCTTGAAACATGACCTACTCTGATGCACAAATCTAGTTGTTTCCCCTTTAGAGTGGGCCTTCTAGAGGCGGATCCATCCGGGAGGGGGGGGGGGGTCCCAGGGGCTACAACCCTCGCAGAGTTTTATTCTTGTATTGGATAGGTACAAATTTTGACAGCATTTCATAAATTAGTAACCAAAAAAATTATCGCAGCGGGAGCAAGCACCTCTCATATTTGTGATCACAGTTGAGTGACAAAAAAATGTTTAAAAAAACATAATTGCAGACAAGACCAGGTTGGCTTCACTTAGACTGAGCCTCCAAGATATACAATCCTGGAAGTCTACGTAATATCACTGAAGATGTCAACCGCGTATGTTGACGAAACGTTTGTAAGTTAGCTTTCAGATCAACTCGAATTCTGGGGTATATATAACCTGCTATGTCGATTTCAGATGCATGCCCCCCCCCCCCCGATAAAAATTAGCATACACTACATAACATAGGACATTCTAAACAAAACCCTTAGTATGGTAACATGAATATGGCGTCCATGTTTAAATTATAAATTTTACTGCTGTAAAAATCGTAAACCACCACTATTTTGATCTTATATTTATTATTTTTTCCCCGGGCCCAATTGTTTCCAGCAATTTCAATAAGCATTTAAGCATTCTTTTGTAAGCTTTAAAAAATCAATACTTTACTGCTGTTAAAATGCGTAAAACCCCACTATTTTACCCTAATGTTTTCAAATTTTTCCTCCGGGGGTGCCCCCCCCCCCTGTTTCCAGCAATTTGAATAAGCATTTTTGGTGCACTATTGCTGCTGTTAAAATGCGTAAACCCCACTATTTTGCCTCTATATTTTCAGATTTTTCCCCCGAGGGAGACCCCCGGACCCCCCATTGATACCTGTCTGCATCAGGCGCATGGGTTTTTCAAGTAATGCACTGTAAATTAATGTGCCTTGTTTAGCTAACAAACACACCAATTGCACAATCGCTAAAAATTAATTTGGCTTGGTAGGCTACACCCACTTTTCCCGGAATGGCCCCCTCCGAAAATCTGTCCTGGACCCGCCCTTGATTCGATCAGGTCTATAATCTCACAGTTTCGGAAAATCTGGCACAAAAATGTCTTAAACACTTATGCAAAAGAAGAAATGTAATGGCCTCGAAGCCACAATAATATTTCTGCTGGGCAACTAGTTTGGATTCCCAACTTGAAAACTGCGCTCAGTACCTGGCCTTTGCGTATCATCACCTAGGTTTTTCCAGAAGCTGAGGGGACGGCCCGTGCGTAATCAATTTAATTTAATTTTGTGCACAGCATTTTTTCCCATTTCTTTTTTTATTGTAAATAGTCTAACAATTCATTTAGGGACGGGGGAGCATATTAAAAAACTCAACAAGTCTGCGCAAGTCCATTCTCAAACAGTTCAGTTCCAATCTCGCATATCAGTGGTCGGTTCGCTTCTCTATTTTCGTATATGCCACCTTATTTTCTCTGAATACAGTAGGCCCACCGTTTATTTAGGCTACTTATAGGTAACTTTAAAAAAAATATCATATCAGTCTGAAATAATACCATTATATTGTACTGATGTGTGGAAACCATAAGTACATAAGTTATACAATTAAAAGATTGTGGATAGCTTAGGTATACTCAGGGACGGTTTCAGAAAAAGTTTTCGGGGGGGGGGGGGGGGCGGTGACCTGAAAAATATCGCGTTTCCCTTACTTGAGTAACAATTTCTCTTCATTTCCTTCAAAAGTCCATTCTATCTAGTATAAAGCTATTTTTCTCGGGGGGGGGGGCGACCGCCCCCACCGCCCCCCCCCCCCAAGGATCCGTCCCTGGGTATACTGTGATTCACAACGCTTAGTATGGTATCTATCTAACTAACGCATGGCATACCTACATGAACTAATTTTGAATATCATGTGAAAAGTAAACCTGCCGTAAGTAGTAAGTCAGCAATGGAAATGTTTGACCTGATTTTGGTAAATCCTATAAATGTGTTTAAAAAAGAGTAAACATGGTTGTACACAATCTATTCTGGAGTTAACAACCTCAATTCATATTGCATTTGCATTGTTACAACACAGACATGACATCAAGAGACCCAATCGTAGATACATATTTTCTTTAACAGTTCTTTGTGCTTTTCTGAGAGTGAAACCCCCAAAAAAGTTAGTCCAAAGGTATGATTTTTGTGAACCGACGTGCCAAATTTCATAAAAATCCACCGGGTAGTTTGCCCACAAATCGACAAACAGACAGACTGACATTTCGTAAAAACCACTTTTTGGGGTTCCTGGGACCTCAAAACGTGAAAATTTTGACCATCAGAAAGCTTTCCTGCTGGTCTATCGCTATCATTATACCATAAACACTCTCTTACTTCCGGTATTCTTCGTCACGCACGAGACATATTTTCGCATCCCTGTGCCGACGTGCCAAATTTCATAAAAATCCACCAGGTAGTTTGCCCACAAATCGACAGACAGACTGACATTTCGTAAAAACCACTTTTTGGGGTTCCTGGGACCTCAAAACGTGAAAATTTTGACCATCAGAAAGCTTTCCTGCTGGTCTATCGCTATCATTATACCATAAACACTCTCTTACTTCCGGTATTCTTCGTCACGCACGAGACATATTTTCGCATCCCTGTGCCGAACGCTCGCATTCGCATTAAAATGTCATTTTTTTTAAATTCGGTAACCCTCATTCAGGAAGGGCTTTTTGCAGGCAACCCTATATACCTAATCGTATTCACAATAAAACAGCGCTTATTTTTATGTTTAATTTATAGATTAAACAAGTAGGTGAAGATAACTAGAACCAAAGTATCTGTTTAAATCTGGCAACCCAATAGTAAAAAAAATATCAGACCTGTCAGACCTTTCAATATACTCTCAATTTTAAAAACATGCAGCCCAACAATATATTTTGCTTATTAGTATTTTCTTCAATTATTAAACAATGCAACATACATTGGAAGGTACTTAGAATTTAAAATAAGTACATAAATATCCATATAATAGCCGTTGAATTTCTGAGCAAACAGCCATTCGTCGAGGAGACGATAAATCCTAGAACATGGCATTACCATATATAGGATACTATTCCACACTAACAGACAAATATTGGCCTTTTTCACTAGAATGAATATCGAAAACCATATGAGAAACTGGAGCCTAGACAGGCGTCAAAAGTTAATGAGTGTCATGAGCACGGTCGATTAGAATGGTTTAATGTCAAAGTCTAAAACAACTAGTCTTGTTTCTTCAGTACCATTGCGACTTCCGACCGCGCAAACAAGTTTAGTCTCACTGGCGCAAATCCTCCGGATCACACCACCTGATCCTCCCGACCTCAGACTAACAAGGTTCCGTATGAAGGCTCCCGTTTTCACATCCCACAACTTGACTGTGCCATCGTCCGACGAAGTAATCACAAATCGCCTATTAAACTGTAAGCAGGTCACAGCAGATTGGTGCTTATTTGGCCCTAAAAAATAACTGAAATAATATGTGGCCGCTATAGATCACTTGAATTTATATTTTAATAGAAAGTGTACGCAAGTGCGCGAGAACCGCTTGAGAAAAGCATATTGGCGAAAACGGGTATTTTCGTTTATTTTCCAATGCCTGGGTTCAGCATTACTGCTTTAAGCAACCCTGTCAGCCTGGCGGGGGAGTGAGTAGAGTAGGGCAGACTCCTTCACCACAGGGAGAAGGAGAGTGGACAGACAGGGTGGACCACCGGATTATAGTGGATTCCAAACCACTAGGGGAACATAGTAAAGCCACACGATTAATTCGGAGGTGACCAGGACTAGGCACACCCTTACAGTAGAATGACTAGTAGATGGTAGACTGAGTACGTTATGTTCCCCTGCCTACGCTGGGCACACTACCAAGTTTGTTGCTGCTTGTAACATATTCTGCTCTGGTGGATTCAACTTGGTATTACTGTTGAGAAATATTGGGTATATTGAACGAGTCTTATTTACACGTAAACACTTACGTGTTCACATCTGTGTTGGATTTCCTAACAATTAAAGAACAATAATAAATTACATAATAATAATGACTGGGCAGGTAGACTTATGTCGGTAACCTAACTGCCAAGAGAGTGATGAGAACAGGCCTCGACTACTATACAAATGAATGAGTTTCATGTGTCAACAATAGCAGCATTTCTCTGACGGGGATGGCTTCACAGGCTGTTGGGGGGGGGGGGGTGCCAAGCAGCAGTCTAAGTTTGCCTGGAATATACGATAGTCATACTCTAAACATCGATATAATGATTTCGGCCGCTATGCTGTGCACATTGATCCGGCTTGGATTAGACTTGGCTGGCACCGCAGACCCGCACTATACCGTGTGAAGCCATCCGAATCAGAGAAATACTGCTGTTGTTGACTCTCTCGTGAATTCCATTCACTTGAATACTAAAAGAGGCTTGCATTCAGCACTCTCCTGACAGATAGGCTATATACGTAAGCCTACCAGCCTAGTCATTATTACTATGTAATCAGGCCATGTTGTCTGTTTTTTTTTTTTTTTTTTTTTTTTTTTTAAAGTATTTTTTTTGTTTTTTCTTAGTGTCGTATTCGTGTGTTTCTTTAAAAGCTTAGCGTTACAATCTGCAATCAATTCTATGACGCATAGTTCATCGTAGCTTTTTACCTACCGGACAAATTTAGCAGGCACTTGCCCGTAATAATGTTCCAGACTTTCACAGTTGAATCTGCATTCCCAGAAACTAAGATATTGTCCCTAAGTTCCATTGCAGAAGGTACAGATTGGTGTCCCATGAGTGTGTGCCTACACTGGCCGCTTTCCACATCCCAAACACGGATACTTGTGTCTAAAGAACCGGAAACCACGTGGACACCATCAAACTAGAACAGGAACATTCACAATTGGTACAACAGACATCTAAGCAATGTTTTCATTATAACTGCAAAGGCTTTCACGGCCGGAGTCAAATGAGGAACCAGTAGAATCCGGGCTGATGGGCCGTGGTCGAAGTGAAAGTGAACTTCCAAACGTTTCGTCAACATCTGCGGTCGACATCTTCAGTGGAACTGCGTAGACTTCTAAGATTGTATCTCGGAGGCTCAGCAGCGACTGTGAGGGCAGGAGGTTGTGCTCTGAAATTTATACTAAGATGCGGGATGGTGGGGGGTGGAGGCGGAGTCATCCTCGCTCCTGATTGGCTCCCTACTACCTCAACCTGATTTCCGGATGATGACACCAGTTTCTTTGCTGTAGTCTTCTTTAAGGCTGGATACCAAATTCTATTGACCTTTAATCCTTCTTCTTTCCTATTGAAGTTATGCGGGTGCTTGTGGATCTCTATAGCCTCTCTGTGTAACCGAGGGTGGTATGAAGAAGTTGTAGAAAGTACTGTAGCATCTTGAAATTGTATTATGTGACCGGTTTGTGTTAGAACATGCTCAGCGATTGCAGACTTCTCCGACTGTAGAAGACGGCAGTTTCGTTTATGTTCATCAATCCTGGTTTTTAAGCTTCGTTTCGTAGTACCTATATAGACTTCTCCACACGAACACGGAATCCTGTAAACACCTGCTGACGTCATCGGGTCCCGGCTATCTTTGGCTGATCTGTACAAACTATTTAATTTACTCGTAGGCTTGTAAATAGTCTTCACATTGTGCCGTAAGAAGAGTTTACCTATACGGTCTGAGACTCCCTTGATGAATGGAAGGCAGAGTAGGCCAGTAGTACTTGGGGGTGCGTCTTGCCGAGCGGATCTATTCATGCGGGGTCGGATGGCGCGGGCTATTTCTCGTGCGCTGTATCCATTCGATTGCAGTGCCGTGTCTAAGTGCTTGAGTTCCCGTTGAAGAAATGTTGGTTCGCAGATCCTGTTGGCACGGTGGATGAGTGTCTTTATCATGGCTCGTTTTTGGCTCGGATGATGGTTAGAATTCTTGTTCAAGTATCTATCCGTGTGGGTCGGTTTTCGATACACTGTGTGGCCCAGAGTTCCGTCTTCTTTCTTCGTTACCAGCACATCAAGAAAAGCCAACCGACCATTGTTTTCCTGTTCCATCGTGAATTGGATGTTTGCATGGATCGAGTTTATATGATTCAGGAAATTCTCCAGGTTCTTTTGGCCATGACTCCATACCACGAAGGTGTCATCAACATACCGGAACCAACATTTCGGCTGTAGAGGGGCTGAGTTCAAAGCTGTATTTTCAAAGAACTCCATGTAGAAGTTAGCGACTCCATCCAATTGTTCATAGAAGGTCGAATTCCATTGAAAATACGTCGTTGTCAGCACATGGTGGAACAAAGCAGCAATGTCATCCGTGAATTTTTCTTTTATCAACTCCACAGTTTCCTTGATGGGTACCATTGTGAAGAGTGACACGACATCAAAGCTTACCAGTATATCATCAGGTTCCAGGCGGATGGTTTTCAGTTTTCCGATGAAGTGCGTAGAATCCTTGATGAACGACTCATTATCCCCTATATGTACCTGAAGGAGTTTCGTAAGGTACTTCGCTAAGCCATAAGTGGGGGATCCGATCGCACTAACAATAGGGCGCAATGGTACATTCGGCTTGTGGATTTTTGGTAGGCCATATAGTCTCGGTGGCAAGGCTTCTGATTGAACCAAATCCCGTTTGTCTTCAGTGGGTAATGAGGAGTCTTTGACCAGCTTCCTAGTTTTGGCCATGATTTTGGAAGTTGGGTCGCGGTTCAGAACCTTGTAGGTAGCCGGGTCAAGTAATTCTGTAATCTTCCTCTGGTAGTCTCCCGTGTTCATGACCACCGTGGCATTCCCTTTATCCGCCGCAAGAATTAAGATGTCCTTGTTGTTGTTTAAGCTCTTTAATGCCGCGCGTTCCTTGGTGGATATATTGGGCACCGGGGGTTTGGCGTAGTGAAGAATTCTAGCAGATTCCCGTCGTATTTCTTCAGCTGCCGTTGGGGGTAAATGTCTCAGTGAGGACTCAATGTTGGCGATGATATCTTCCGTCGGAATGCTCCTTGGTACCACAGCAAAGTTTCCACCTTTTTCAAGAATCGATCGCTCGTCCTCGGAAAGTGGATGATCTGACTGGTTGATTACGATACGGTTCTTATCTAGTGTGGGTGCTGGTGTAGGCTTTTTAGTCGCAAGGAGACCTTCGAATTTCTTGATGTGGCGTTCTGTGGTCTTGATCTTGTGTGTTGACATCGATGAAAACGTCAACCTATCCACTTTGTCCCAATCGGATCTACAACCGGACTGAACGTGCTCTCTTGCGGGAACGGATTCACTTCACACGAAAACAGCTCGCACTACTAGACCACGACTTACTCAATCTTCATTTGCTGTTGGCTGGTAAACTGAACCGGACAGATTGGGACAAAGTGGATAGGTTGACGTTTTCATCGATGTCAACACACAAGATCAAGACCACAGAACGCCACA